>WTSP01004316.1:6202-51933 GCA_025331215.1 Actenoides lindsayi
CATGTTGCTTTGTGAGTTGGGGGGCCGGGAGGGGGGGTGGGGGTGGGGAGGGTTGCTTTTGTTTTGTTTTGTATCTGTATGGTTTTTTAAAGTGAAGGCACTTCCTAGCAAAGCAGGAATGTTTAGTTAAGGAAAAAAAAATACCAAATCCTCAAAGTTTTCAATGACTGGAATGTCTGGTGCTAGCTATTTATAATTGTTAATAATAAGTCTAATCAATTCAGAAATATTTGGTTAGAAAAACTTTCTCTGAATCACAGCATAAGAAGAAAGAATTGAATGTTTACAATGAGAATAAATTTATAAGCACACATAAATATTTAATAAACAAAAAGAGCACCATGAGAAAAAAGTCAAGAAACAAACAGCAACAGTCCTTTAAGACCTCCAATCTTCTACTTCCCTCTACCACAATCTCTTTCTGTGTGTGATCCATTACAGTGTTCTCAGTACACCTTGATGTTGTAGGAGGACTCTTCATACCCCTAGTGGAGTTGACACACATGATGAGTGGAGGAGAAAAAGAGGAGAGAATCAAGTAAACTGGTTGAAGTAAAATGTTCCTGGATATCCTCTTCTTTCAATCTTTCAACTATACTCACCTTTTTCTCCTTCTGTATTCCACCAAACAGCAAAACATTCATCATTATCATGATCTTGCTCCCACTGACAAGCCTCCACTCAATTCTGCCATCTTACATGTTTCTTTCTTCATATAGTGCAGAGAAATGTTCTTTAAAAGGGCACAAGGTTTCAAAACCATCAGAAGATAACAGATATCTTAAGGGCGGGACAAAAAAAAACAATCGGCACCAGCAGGATCGAGTTTTGGTAGGGTCAAAGAGAATCCTTTTATAAAGAGTGCTGCAACTCTGCACCTACACCAGCAGAGTGCAGAACTACTCTAACTTGTCACCTCTCACTGGAATTACTGGATATCTCTTCCACCAGCAGCAATGCTCTCCCCAGTAGCCCATCCTGTGCTGCCTTATCTCCGTATTAATGTCAGAATCCTCCTGGTACACTGCGATATGAAAGTGTCCTGATTTACAGCCTTTTGTTAGGTCTTGTTTCTCTGCCTTGGTTTTCTCATTTATCACCTTTCCAGAAAAGGCATTGTCCTACTCTTTTCTTAGTTCAATAACATATTATAATATTATTCTACTGAGATGGGCTCATGGTCTATTGGTCTATTAACTAGTCAAACTATTTATTTTGGTTTTCTTACTCTGCTTATACGAGAAATAAATTAGTTTTTTAAAAAAATAATTTCCACAACATTATACATCAGGATAATCCGTCAACATCTGTAACTGACTGAACATACATCCAAAGATCTTAGTTTGGTTTCCTATATTTTCTGTTTTGTCTTTGATTGTTTATTGCACCTAGGTCACTGAAAATCCAGATAAAATAGAGCCTAGTTAGGTAAAACATTTCAGTTTACTAGGTGGCAGGAAATCTCTTTCCCTCAACACATCATCAATTTTCATGACACCTGACTTGAAAATCTTTTGAAGACTTCCACCTTTCTATTACATATCATTTCAGTCAACAAATGTTACTGAGAAGTTATTGAGAAAGAAAAATATGCAGGCACATGAATACATATATTTACACACATTGCCTTGATCATAAAAATCTCAGTTTAATAGGAAAGCTGTACTAAAGATTAAATATGATATCCAACATGTATGACTTATACAGTTAAAAAAATAAATATCCATACAGATACATGTCTGTTTCTGTGAAAACCATTAAGTGTACTGGCCTACCTGAGTTTGTGTCTAGTTTTATTACTGTTTTAAATTACGTAATCATTACAAATTTTTTTTTTAATCATTGCCAATTCGGAATTCTAATCCTTCTGTAAGATAAAACATAGAATGAAGCTACTGTGAAGTTCTGGCTTCTTATTCGCAGTTCTGTAGCAGAGAATCCCAATAAAGTAAAAAACTGAGACAGATGAAGACGAACCTTGAGTATGAAATAGCCACACAGCAATTTGACATGGTGGAGACACACATCCTTCACTGATGTTTCAATGTTCCTGAAAGGAGAGGAGGTGTATTTCACCTCACCAATAAAAGTGATGATGTATCAGGAAAAGTTCCAGAAAGGAGTAACTGCATGCCAAAAAGTGACACTAAACATTAGCACCTTTCATCCTACTGTGAAGTCTAATATCTTTCTGGAGCATTTTTTGGAGGGGTTTTTTGGGGTTTTTTTTGGTTTTTTTTTTTGTTTGAGAACAAACTTTATTTGGAATACTCTGTAAGGAGGAAAAGAAGTTATTTGGAATAAAAACCTCTGATGGCGGACTAGCAGTTGAAGAAAACTGTTTGGCGCACAAGCTTGTGCTCACAATAGCTTACAAGTACTTTCTAAACAGCAAAATAAAGTCCAGTTAAACATCAAGGCCCTAACGCAGCAAAATCATCTAGAGAAAGGTAGATTTATCTGGGAAATCTCGCCTCAAGATGACAGTCTCATGCCCAATATAAAAAATAACAATAATTTATTAGAAGCTGTCTCTCAAAACAGTAGTAATTTTGTTACATTCTATGAAATTCACACAGAGATCCCCATTTCATCTGCCAAGTTGCCAGAAATTTTAATATATTAAGGTTCCAGGGGTCTCAAAATTCAGAATTTTGATAATTTCCCAGAAAGCAGGAAAACGCTAAATAAAAATGCTATCAGGAAAATGTTAAATAAAAACACTAGCATTTAGGAAATAACCTGAGATATGTAGAACTTACACTGTCATATTATATTGATTTGCATTTTAAATTTTCTCCTGAAAGTAATAGCTGTAATACACACATACACTGTAATTATGAAAACAAGCTTACAGTCTAAATATTTTTTTGTATGTATTGCTTAGGGCTGAAACGTATTTCACATCAATAAAACCAAATACAGTGTTTATTGTGTATTCTACTAAAATAATAAATGAAATTCAAGTACAATTAGATACACACTTGCTTTCTGAGTGTATAACATTTTAACAAGTACAATTTTAAGCAATGCACGTGGATACTCTACTACTCACCAATACCAAACACTGTTAATACTGTTAATACAGGTTGACAACATTTCCAGATTACACTACATCACCATGTGTCCCTGTACACACTTGTTGAGACAACAGTGCTTCTCACAATTCTTAACTTACAGATTCCCTCTGTAAAGGACATGTCAACCTAATGGCAACAGCCTTGCTTTTCTTAATATCCTAACTATTTATAAAGAAAAATAATAAACTGTTCACTGGTATAGACACACTAAGTGTGTGCTTCTTCCAAAGCACATTCAAAGAAAGCTGTATTGATTCTTTCTGAGATAATATACAATATCAGAACAAGACAAGACAGACACTGCAGGAGCTGTATGAAACGTTGTGTACATGCTCATACTATCAGCTGATTGATACTCCCATGTTCATGTCTATGTAGATTTTATTTTGCAACTGCAGGTATTTATTCCCAAATTAATCTATTAAGATATTTCCACAAAAAAAAGTTACAGAAAGTATTGCTTCACAAACTTAAAAAAGTTTAATTTTGTTGAATGACATACACTGAATGAATTAATGGCAGCCAAGAAAATTAATAAATATATTTGCTGGCATTTTTAAGAAATACACACATAAACACATATATGTCCTGCAAAGCTTATTTCTGGGCAAATGCCATTGTATATAAAAAGCATAGAACAGTAGTTTCCAAATTTTTTGGATCGCAGTAACACTGCTAGACCTCAAGAGCTGTAATGGAAAACCACAGCTATTTATCAGCAAATCATAATTGCAATAACAGTGAAGTAAACAGTAGTATTTAATATGTGTCAGTGGGTCAGCTATGTACCATCTACCATAATTTTTGTAGGTCATCAGTGTTGTCTGGACTACACCTTACATTTCACACACAAAGAGCTTAATGATGTGGAGTCAAAGGTACCTTTTCCTATAGTGGAGAGATATGGGTAAGATGCAAAGACTCCACTCAAGTCTAACTCTCCAAATGTACAGCAGAGATATTCAGCATATGCATTCTCAATATAAAGCAAAGGACAAAATATTGTAGCAGCTTTGAGCTAAAAACCCACATATGCATGCATTATAGGCATAAATGTCCATGAATATACCAAGGTGCTGTACCACTAAAAGTGACAAATGCTTTGTAGTAAGCTTACCAAATAAGCCACGCTTGCTACTCTTTACGAAGGAGTTACTGGAGAGACCCCAGCTCTGAAAAGCTATCCTTATCCACTGAAGAGCCACCAAGCTTGCTGACACACTCCCAATGCAGATTTAAGAGCCATGATCTTCTATCCATTTCTCATGTTCCCCCTTGTTATACTGATGGCAAACTTCCCATCTGCTCCGGCCTTTCACTACTTTCCATCTTTTGTATTAAATTTGCTACTGGCTTTGAACAAGCTTCTGTGTATAATCGCTATTTTGCCATTGTCTTTAAAAGGAAAAAGGCTTAACTCACTCTTCAAAAAGCATATATAATTGTTTTTATATTGCAAAAGCCAAAAATCCACTTTGGATAAAAATGACAAATTTCTTTCAAATCATACAAAGCAGTCTTTCTCTTTCAAGGGCCATTAATATGCCGACTGCAATTAACATAAAAGTAACTTGTTCAAAACAACCTTTTTTTCAGGGACAGTATGTACTTCATAGTTTAAAACCTTTGCCTTTTCTTCAGTTCATTCTGTCTGGATATGAAAACTCCAGTTCCCTGTGGACCTAAAGGCATAATTAGATATGTGCACAAGCCAAAACTCATCCACTTCACTGAGCTCAAGTTCAGATTTTGCCAAGGACATAAAACTGTGGCTATAATCTACCACATCCATTTTGCCATGTTCAGAATGTACAAACAGATAGTAACCTCAGAGCTCAAGCACTTCTGTTTAAACATGGTTCTCTGCCGGACAATCCTCTTCATCTCATTTTGAGATTATGCTAAAGAAATATATAAAGAAACACTATCAGATATGGTGTGAAGTCATTAGCTTGATTTATACTTTGAATACAGAAGTCTTGATCAAAATTAATAGATGATTCAAAGCATCTGGCACCTTATTAAATATTCACATATTAACCTATTACATATTACTGAGAAGAGATGGCATTCTGATTTTCCTTTGTTGCCAAGACCTTCTCTCAGATTTATAATTTTCTTGATCTCTATCTTCTATGTCATTATTTAAGGGCCTTTCCACAACATGCAACAATTCTAGATTTTGTCCCAGTTACACAATTATGATTCTCTAGGAGTCACACCAAAAGGCAAGACATCTCACTTTCTTTGCTAGTACTTCAAAGCTGGATTTTTTTCTAAAAATTAGCTTTGTGCTCAGCTGTTGAGCTTTTTACTGATAAAAAAAGTGAACAACCTGAACAAGAAAGCATGACAGTAAAATCTTGTTCCTATTTGCAACTGCATTCTGTTATCATGCATTATTGATAAAATAATGCCATAAAGTTCACTGACTTTCTTCAAAATCTGCACTAATATAAACATGAACAGAATTTGGCTCTTCTTCTTCTTCTTAGCTCCTCCATGTCTGACTTCCACAGTTGTTAATTAAAAATTAAAATGCTTCAATACATGTAATTCTTAGATATCTGTTTCTATGGCTTTCAGCTTAGTTCTTACAATAAAAAAAATAAAATTAAAAGTAGGTATATTGGAAACTAAGCTTGCTGTCTCAACTGCATACTAATACATTTGTAATAAACGGAGATACTTTGCAAAAAAATTATTATAAAGCCCAACAGTTTGCCTGAGAAGCATAGAAACTATGCTTTTAAACATGAGAGGAAAAAAAATTATTAGCTTCCATCTAATCCATGATGGCTCAAACTGAAGGAAATTACCTAGTATTTCATAAATTCATAAATATGCTTGCGCTTATCCAGAGGTCCCTCCAAGGACACTGAATCTATCTGCTGTATCTGCAGAAATTAATATATTCCCTTTCTGATGTTTTGTAGCTGTGCAAATTACTTTGTAAATGGCAACTTTGGCAATTTATCTCTTTACTATGTAAGAATGGGCTCAGAGACTGTGAATGATTATTTGACAAAAAGCATCTCTGACATTTTTTGGCTCAATGAGAGAACTGCCCAATGTTTTGTTCTTCTGCTAAACAATCACAATTCTTCCCAAAGAAAGCTGAAAGAAAGTACTCAGGAAAACACCTTAACTGAGATGAAGTTCTACAACAAGTTTGAGAAAAAGAAGAAATTATCTGAAGGTTAAAAAAAAACCACAAGCAAAACCAAAAGCAGTTTCAAAAGTTCTGCTGTCATCTTCCACTTATTTCACCTTAGATAAGCACAGGGTAGAACACAGCACATGACTTAAAATGTAACTAATGGTTTGGATGGTATTCTTTTTGAAAAGCAAGCCCTATCTCCTCTCCAGCCTCTCTGTTGTCATCCTTCAGCTAGGCTGCCATACAGCTAGCAGAACTACTTCAAGGAGCGCATCTCACGTGCCGACAAACTAGGCCACTCTGCTCTGGCAAAAAAGGGAAGGGAATGGCCCTACCCCATCATTAATCTAAGAGCTGGAAGGGCTACAGGACAACACCAATCTCATCTAAATGAATTAATGCTCACTAGATGACGGCATTCCAAAGGCAGATGATGTTAATGAGGTTGCAGAAGTTGTGTAAGGCCACTTTTCTGAAGAGAAATCTTGGCATTTTGCATAAGGTGATTAAAACTGAGTTGGCAGATAGTGGGCTGTCTGTAATAGCCAGTACTGCTAAAAGGAAATTTAAAAAAATATTTAGTCTTTTTTCTAGGTACATGCACAGCTGAAAAAGTCAGGAATGTGTTTCTGTTAACATAAAAGATCCAAACTGCCATTTGCAGCCTCTCTGACAGAAGAAAGCTCTATGGATTAGAATGAAGCAGGTCTATAGGATGAAGAAGGGCAGGAAAGAAAGCCTAAAGTCAGAGCCCACCAAATAGAGTGATTAGATAGAGGAATTTAAAGAACTACTTTTAGAAATGTGAAACAACAAATACCACAAATAAATTACTGGTGTTCGATGCTGAATTGCCCTGAAAATGATTCACTGACTCACAGGAAAGTCTAGCAAAAGACCTAAAAAGTCATGTTTGCATCCATGCCACCCAGGGTGAGTGCTCCAGCACAGTTACTGTAGTAACTACAGTACTTGTGCTCACACCCTGTGGCCTTGATGTTGGAGCAGAGAGCATTATGAAGAAAAAAATCCTGTCATGGTGCATCTGATACTCAGAAACTCCCTCCATAATGAAGCTATTCTCAAATTCCTTTCATCTCCCCTTCCCCCCTTATCATCTATATGTCTGACATAGCCAAGGAATAAACCCCAATCTTTTTATATAATAATGGCAGTATATTTTGCTTTTTTCTTCTACAATAATATTATCTTTTTGCTAACACTCACTGATTCTCCCTCAATATCAGCAAGTTCCCTGTCTCATCTTCAAAAAGATAACTGCAATGGAGAACAAAGATGCATTTAGACTTTGCAGCATGCCCCAACACCTTCACTCAAAAAGCCAGAGAGTCTTCAGTATGTTCCACAAAACTCTTTTAACTGCTGTCAGGAGTGTCAGAAAACAAAATCAAAGTCCCCTGAGAATATGGGAGAGTGCCAAAACTATAAAGAGTAGCAGAAGTAAGTTCCATCTACCATTTTAGACTGTCTTCATCCTCAATGTGCTTGGAAACTGTCAGTTGTTTCAGCTTGTCCCAGTCCATGACCATAGCAAATAACTTATATGGCTCTTATTATGACTTATTCCACCTGTGATATCATATCAAAATCTATGCAACTGTGATACCTTATTCCAAAATACCAGTCCAGTACCTCTATCACTGACTGCCAGGAAGACCTCTCTCCCTTCAAGCTGAAGTATTTTTCCCTGGCTTTGTTTGTGAAGGTACAGAGAGGTTTACCTCCTCTTTCAATGCTACACTGAGTTCTCCCTCTGCTGTAAGAGTCTTCATAAGCCACCAGTCACATTTGAATTTTATTCATTAATATTTCAGGCAGACTTAGTTAATAAATGTATTGCAGATAAACATAGATAGCATAGACACTTAGCATGCCAAATCCATGGAGTAATTTGTGCTTTCACTTTAGCCTCCTGGTGCCAACCCCTCCATACATTATAATTTTTATTCTTAAACTCAGTCAAAAAATGCACAGAAATTTGGGGAGTTTAAGGAAAGAAGGAAGTTTTTTTTTTTCATTCAGGGAATTCTGAAGACTGTAAGCTATCAAAAGCACTGCTAAGCTACACATAAAAAAGTGGTACTCACCTAAAACCACTTCTGTATTCACAGAATTATCACTGAGGCTGGAATAGACCTCCAAGATCATCAAGTCCAGCCTAAGACCTAACACCATGCCACTTAGCTAACCATGTCACTAAGTGCCACATCCAATCTTTCTTTAAACACCACGAGAGATGGCGACTTCACCACCTCCCTGGGCATTCCATTCTAGTGTTTAATGACCCTTTCCGTTAAGGAAGTACTTCCTAATATCTAATCTAAACCTCCCCTGGCACAGCTTCAGGCCATGTCCTCTCGTCCTGTCACTGGTTGCCTGGAAGAAGAGTCCATCCCCCACCTGCCTACAACTACCTTTCAGATAATTGTAGACAGTGATGAGGTCTCCCCTGAGTCTCCTCTTCTACAGGCTGAACAACCCCAGTTCCCTCAGTCTCTCCTCATAAGACTTTCCCTGCAGCTCCTTCACTAGTCTTGTCGTTCTCCTCTAGACCTGCTCCAGTGCCTCAATATCCTTCTTCAAGTGCAGGAGCCAGAACTGCACACAGTATTCGAGGTGAGGCCTCACCAGTGCTGAGTACAGGGGGAGAATCACATCCCAAGTCCTGCTTGCCACACGATTTCTGATATAAGCCAAGGTCCCTTTGACCTTCCAGGCCACTTGGGCACACTGCTGACTCATGTTCAGCCAGTTGTCAACCAGTACTCCCAAGTCCTTGTCAGCCAGGCTGCTCTCCAGCCACTCATCTCCCAGTCTGTAGCGCTGCATGGGGTTATTGTGGCCAAAGTATAGGACCCTGCACTTGGCCATGTTGAACTTCATCCCTTTATCTTTAGAAAAAAACCAAAAAGCACCCTGTAAAATCACATCAGTGCATCACTGAAGAATCTAATGCAGTATTAACTTACTAAAGTTAAGACTTTCTCCAACATTAGCAAGTGTACTTTGAATAAACATTAATTACTGCTTGCATTGTTCACCTAGTGGGCAGACAGCAGATGACAGAAAGTTAGTCACAGTTCAGCAAAGGCAACAGCCAAAGGCAAGGAATGGCAGTAGGACCTACTGATGCTGAGTGAATGCATGGTACCAGAAAATTATATCACTGCATATAACAAAGTGCACATAAGTGCACATGACATTTCTGACTTCATTTGCCTCAAAATTATTTTTAAACTGAGCATTACCAATCAGGAGCCGATCATAGTTATAGTACCTAACTTTATGGAAACATCAGTTTAGTGTCTGGAGGTCAAAAAGGCAAACTGAATTACTAGAAAGGGAACAGAACATCAAAGAAATTTTCTTCATGTTGTGAATTTTTATGCATTTGTGTACCCACAATCGGAAAGTCATATTCAGTTCTGGCCCATTCATTTAAAAAAATCACAGAACAACTGGAATAGGAATGAGAAAAAGGTAAAAAGAACAAAGTCGGGAATATTTCTATAGAAAGAAAGATTAAATAACCTGGTAGTCTTCAACTTGGAAAAAAAGATGTGACAGAATGATAAATTTATAAGTGCCATGGAAAAGGTGACTAAGAAACATCTATTCACTTTCTCTTCCAATAAAAACATTAGAGGGCATAAAATTAATTATGTTGGCAAATTCAAAATGAACAGAAAAAGGTACTTTTCTACACAAGGCATTATTATGCTATAGAAGCCCTTTCCACTGGGCACCACAGATGGTAGAAACACTGTAGATTTGAAAATGGATTTCTTTGGGATTTCTTCATGAGTGAAGAAAAGCCCTTGGAGCTAGTAAAGACAAAGACACCAACTCAAGTAACTGGAGATTACAATGATTGGGTCTATTTTCCTCCCTCGTTGCCAGGCTCCCATCAGAGACAGGACACTAGGCTGGCTGGATGTTCAGCCCAAACAGTACAGCTGTTCTGTTGTTCTTAGTACACCTTTCCTGGAAAATAACTTTGGCTGAACACTCCAGGACTGTATTTCAGGGCATTACTGTTGTAAGACACACTGCTCACTCAACATTAGTAACATACTAATTCAAACGGCAAAACACCAGTGCTGAATGCCCACCACTTTTATTTTCTTTGGAGTTCCACAGCTTCAAGAGACATAACAGATGAAAGTCACACAGCACTATGAACCTACAGGCCTTACAGGTCCTAGCCAGGCCCTCGCATCTCCTAGCCAGGCCCTCACAGCTCTGCTGACCTGCCTAGAGCTCAGGATGCTATGTCAGCTCCCAGGGACATCAGTCCCTGTCCCAGTAGTGTCACAGTAAGGTCAGTCTCCACCTCTCCAATGCTCTGACCTACACCCTGCTGAGCTGAGGCCACCTATGACTCAATATCTAGCACCAGGACTGCCCCCCAGCTGCCCTCCTCCCTGTCTGAGGTGGTGGGATGGGCCCTGCCCTGACAGCTCCAACAGAGAGCCCCTGCTCCAACTGGACCCTGTTCCCCAGGGGAGTCCCTGGTCCACATGGTACCTTGGTTAGCAGTACCCACTGTACAAAGCAGCCTACACCTCCCATAGCAAGGCAAATACATTGTTGGATAAGGAGGAGGTGAAGAATTTTACTGCAGTTGTTGGTCCCTCAAAATTTGCACCAAAGGAAGATCTCACTGATCACAATTTTTAGAGACATGCCTTACAGACACAAGGAGGTCACTACATTGCCCACTGCCTGTCACTGATAATAGAGGGGTCTCAGCCACTTCTTCTTCGGGACCCAGAGTTGTTACTTCTGAGTGATTGCACATAAGCTGTTCTAGTGTTTTAAACAAAGAGTGATCATACGATCTGAGTCTGTAGGTATTTAACTTGAAACACATCAAGAAAGTCATGCTACTTATATGCCCTTAGATCACAATAAATCATGTTTCATTGAACTATCTTGCATTTCTGTAATTTAAGAATGTGTATGTGTTAGGCTTTTGTTCTGGTCTGAGCTAGAACAGAATTAATTCTGCTCAATGATTTTACTTTTCAGTTAAGTCTTTTCTAAGTAACTGCACTTTCTGAAGTTAGCAGCATATTTTTGCAGATAGTGTCTGCTTCTTGAAGAGATAACACTCAGTGTTCATAGTTACTACCAAGGATTGGTGTGCAGAAAGGCACTTGCTTATACTTCTCCTGTGGAGACCAAAAAAATGCTAAATCTTGTGTGACACACTGGGGGGTGCAGTAAGAGGTCTCACCCATGGGAAGCGGCAGACATGGCAGGTGACACTAAACTGACAAACAAGGTATTCCACCCCATATACGTCACATTCAGTATAAAGCTGAGGGATCACAAGGGTCAAGCTCTGTTATCAATAGCCAGCATCCAAGGAGGACTCTCTTCTGCCTTCCGTCCCAGTCTGTGCGCTCCGGTTCCAAAAATCCAGCTCCTGCCTGCCACTGAGTCCAGTCTGTGACTTCCCCATTGCCTGCTCCACAGCATCAGTGGTGATGGTGACCTAACTGCCACCAGGGAGCTGGGGTTCAATATTCATTTTGCATATATTCGTATCTATTTCATTTTATTGTTATTGTTTCATTAAAGCTGTTTCATTTTTCTTTTCTAATCCGTAAGTCTCTCTCCCTTGTTTCCTTTCTCTTCCACCTTCGGAAGGGAGAAGGGTTAATAGAGAGCAACTGCCATAGCTTTATACAAGTCTGAACTCTCACCATCTCGGAGATTTTCACTGGAGTATTCATTCTGAAGGACTTATTCAATGTTTCTTTTTTGCACATGACTATACAGTCAACTTCAATATTCATCTGTCAGCTTTGTCTAGTTGCCATTACAGAGGGGATGTACTATTGGAAAAAAATCTAAAGCTTTGGGCTGTTGAGTAAATTTTATTCATGGCATAGGAATAAAAGAGGAGGAAGACTGAGACACTCCTTTGCATAAATCTTTACAAATTTAAAGCCATTTGTACTTGGATTTATGACAGTAATAACCTACTTGTGTTTCTTTGGTTTATTAAAATTAATGACCTCAATAAAAACAACAACAGAAGCTATATACAAACAGCACTAACATGAATTCAGAAAACTGGCTCCAATGTTAAAAAATAAAGCTAGTATTAACACTGTCTGTCATGACACAAACATCTAATTCAATCTACAAAACCAGTAATGCTATCAATCTAGCCCAGCTAATAATGTTTTAGCCCTAGCCTTCAGAGGCATACGCTTTTTTTGATTATTTTTTGTATAAGACCTTGGAGCTCCCCGGTCCCACACACTGCCACATGTTCTGTGTCAAAACACAGCCTCCAGAGAGCAAATACACTAGGTTCATGAAGACTGTAGTTTTATTCTCTGCTTGCTTTTTATTTAAAAAAAATAAGTATATTGAGAAAAAGTAGTGCTTGTCTAGCGTAAGAACAGCTCTTATATGTATGGATTTATGTGATTTCATATGTATATATTTCATATAAACACAAGCAGTGATGCAAATAAGTCTACATAACTGCATATACAAAGGTAATGTGCACTTCGGCTATATAGCCTTCTCCTCTTTCCCAAATAATAACAGAAGTGGAGTCTCCTCTGAAGACTTTCAAGATCTGCCTGGATGCATTTCTGTGTGATCTGCTCTAGTTTTCTCCTGCTCTGATGGGGGGGTTGGACTCAATGATCTTCAGAGGTCCTTTCCAACCCCTGACATTCTGTGATTCTGTGAATTCTGGCAGTACCTCACAGCCACCTGGGAAGGCTTGTCCTCACAATTATCTGTATTTTGCTTTTAGCACATATTTTACTAAGTTGTTTTTTGCTTATTTTGAATAGACTCTGATAATAACAAAAGGTAGAGATCCTCATCACCACTACAAAGTAAAAAGGACAAGTTTCAACCTAAGTTGGTAGAGTTACAAAATATTTGTATGACTCTCAGTAAATAGGACAAATCATCTACTTAGTGCCAGTGAGTGAAGCAAGACCCACTGAATTTAATGGAACTGGCACAAAATTTACTATGTTGATATCACTAAAGTGAATGAAAAAGTTCTGCTAGTCCCACTGGAAACTTGACAAGGACGTAATTGATAAAAGTTTCTACTAAGCAGAATTAGCAGCTAATAAATCACATAGGGAAAATAACTATCATCACCATCTTACAGCTAGGTAAAATGTGTCTGTGGTTGTCCAACACAGAGGAGAAATAAATACAGACAATCCATCGCAGCTGGACAATTTCTGGCTATTTCTTTGGCCAATCACAACATAGTAAACAAAAAACTAGTCTCTTCTGCAATTTGACAGCACTTTCTAAATTTAGTCTCTTTCTTTCTTGTTCAGGTTTGAGGGGTATGTGCAGCGGGCAAACCACCCAACAGTAAAAATACATCAATTCTGTGAATAATTGAGAATTCACTAGGCCATGATCCTTGGGCTACAGATCCAGCTACATAAAAAATGATGTTATTAAAGCAGAAAAAAAAAAAAGTAATTAAAGAAGAAAATCAGTTGACACCAGTAAAATAAGGTTCACTAGGTTACAAAAATGAAAATGTTTACAGTGTTATGAACCAGGATCTCAAACCTAATTTATAAATATAATCTAACATCTCTGTAACAAGACCCATATTCCTTAGACCTACAAGTGCAAATTCACTGTGGAATTATTTTCTGGATTACTGGTTTCTAAAACTTAAGAATCCCTATTATCGATCAAGACAACAAAACATAGTACTCCTTCCTTCTAAAATATTGATTCTTCAGGTAGGAAGAATATATTCCAATTCAGATGATGAGTGAGATGTTTTCTCTTGTCTCCTATGCACTCTTCCTCCCTCTCTTCATTTAAATAAGATGCAACATACATGAGATCAATGCCAACAGCACAAAATTGCATTAATGCATCATGAATTTCTTAGAGTAACATTAAAAGTAGCAATGAATCTTAATTTAGATGCTGAAAAGGTTTGGAAGTTTAGAGCACCAGTAATGTATCTTTGTATTATACAGTCTGCAGGAGAAAAAACAGTAGAATTTACAGGTCTTTCTCAGAACTTAAGTGATGAACTTGAGAAGAAGCTGTGAAAAAATGATTCAGTAATTCAAAAAAGCATTCAAAGAACAGGAGTCCTCTGAATTACTTTTGTGACCAGATAGTAAATTCCAGCATTTTCTTCTGCGCTCTCACAGTCTTAACATACCATCATTTTCATTTATGATTCGCCTTTGTGAGCCAAATCACAGATTCCTTGCCAAAACAAAGTTTGCCAAGCTCTCCTCTGCAGTAGACAACATCTTCCACCCAAAAGTCCAAAACTGATGGTTAGGTTTCAAGCAAGCAACTCATGGAACTGGTTCATTACAAGTGATGGCCCTAGATTGACGAAAAGGATGGGATTGCATGGAGTGAGATAGGGCAGCAATATGCAGCCTGGATTGGATCATTTAAGCTGTTTTAGAAATCACAGCTTGAATAAAGATGGTCTTGACAACTTCCTGGATAACTTCTCTCATAACTACAGAGGCTGTACAGAGCAACAGTGATTATGAAGCACTATAGCTAAGCCAGATGCTTAAAGTGGATGATATGAACGTTCCTTCTATATTTCAATTTTCAGTCATAATAGAACCATAATTTCCCAACAGATTTGTGAAATTAAAAGATGTCATGGATATCCTTTACTCTTATTACCTTGTGATTTTTGCTGAAACATTTGTTAATTCACAGTGATCACTAAAGAACAGCAGTATGATTCTGCCAGTGATCTTCCATGATATTTAGGCTACTAAGTAACCAAACTGAAAGGACTGTAAAACAACCGGAAAGCAAATACACAATCCTTTGTTGAGAAGATCGACTGCTTCTTGGCAAATTTTTTCTAGAAGTGCTAGGTGATTAGTAGCCTTCCAAATTCATATTATACATCTATCTCAACAAAAGTCATCACCAAGACAAACTGAATAAATTGTGCATACTCTGATCAACATTTGGAAAATGAAACACAACTGGTTGCAATTTTAACATTTTAGAGCAAGTTCCCACATTTCCCACTTCTACCTCTAATTCTGTATCAAGTATCATTCCAGGACTTCTTGCTGAAGACTTCAGCACAAGAACTCTGAAAATTCTTCTTCCTCAACACTGAGCAAAAAGACCTGTGCTTGCTTCATAAGATCATGTGTCACCAGTGTCAAATACAACATAGCAGCAAGATCAAGGTTGAGATCTTGATGGTTTGCAAACTGGATAGAGATTTTCAGAGCTTGAATTTTTAGCTGCACTGTTTTTTATGCTGGAAGGAAACAATAGGTCATTTTTGCTGACAATGCTTACATGTTTTGGTGGCAAAGGCTTGATGATACAAAGACTGTACCTCCTCCTCTTCCAACTCTTCCCCCTCTCCACCCCCCCCTCAAGAAAAGTTGTAGCACACTGACAAAACAACATGAGGAAGTTTGGACTGCCACTGTCTAGGGAGCACATATTCCGTGGGCAGGCAGACTATTTCATTTGCCAGAGCTGTCAAGCCAGCCCTTTCTACAAACACTAGCTTAAGACAAAATAAAAGAAAAATTATAATAAAATGTTTTAAAAGCTGCATGCAGACTGCTGAAGCAAATGCATAGCAATTAACTGGTTTCCTGGGTAACCAAGAGCAAGATGATCAAATCTGCCTGCTTAAAATTAGATTCTTAAATTTACATTTAGATATTCAGACGTTGCACAACTTCCAGGTGTTCTGAGCTGCAGCTGTTTTGATTAACTGCACCTCTAGCAACTTATGCCACAGTCAGTCACAGTTCTGGGAACACAAGATTCCTCTATTCCAGTTGTTACTTCAGTACAACTGTATAGAAAGTATAGAAAGGGCTTTGCCAGTGTCTCAGCACCCACAATCTGTAAGACTCAAGAAAAAGTGACCTTTCAAAATTCTGAACAACGTATGACTCTAAGCACTAAGACTAGAGATGCCTGCCTACCTACACACGGGTATGTATCCAGTTCAGTGTACTAGAGTACAGAAGACGAAAGGACAGCTTAAAATCCAAGTGCCTGATGGGGAAAGGAAATTTATGGCACAAATCCACCAAGAAAGCCTGGAAAATTGCCTTTCCCATTCCCCTCAGTATGGATCTGCATTTCTTGAAAGGGGCAACAGCGAAATAACAGAAGTGAGGTGGTTAATACCCTGCATAAATCCAGAGAAATATTCCCCTCCAGGGGATGATGGGCTTCCTGCCCTGCAAGCCACTATGGGTGCTCCCCATGCTTTGGTAGTCCTTTTGCCTTCTGCTTGTCAGTCTGGAGACAAGGAGGCAGAGGGGAGACTTTACTGCTTTCTACAGCTACCTGAAAGGAGACTGTAGTGACACGAGTGTTGGTTTCTTCTCCCAAGTAACTAGTGATAGGATGAGAGGAAATGGGCTTAAGTTGAGACAGGGGAGGTTTATATTGGATATTAGGAAAAAATTTTATACTGGAAGAGTGGTGAGGCATTGGAACAGACTGCCCAGGGAGGTGGTAGAGTCACCATTCCTGGAGGTGTTAAAAAACCATGTATATGTGGCACTTCAGGGCATGGCTTAGTGGTCATGATGATGCTGGGTAAACAGTTGGATTTGATGATATTAGAGGTCTTTTCCAACTTTAGTGCTTCTGTGATTAGCAAGCATGAGATCTCTGTAATGAGCTGTGCAGTTGTGTCTTAAAGAACTACTTTAGAAATGTTATATACCCCATGAAAAATGAAATGCATACTCTGACAGATAAGCAATCATGAAAGAGGTTTTGGACTATATATATATTTTTATTTATTTTTTTTCCAGGAATAGATCTTTCTTGTGCAGCTTTCTGAACCAAGGAATCAGTCATCTGGAGACCTAATTGTCATAGCTTAAAACTTATTTTTATACTATGTTTTTACATCTTTCTGTGTGGGGGAGGCTATGTTCATGGGGAAGATAATGATATTAACTGGCTAATCAGTGATTCCACATTACACACAAAACTAATCACACGTGCTTTTCCTTGGTTTGTACGACAATACCAGCCTATTCCTAGCGTAACTTAATGAAACGATTGGACTCCCACTAAGTATGCATCTGTCCAGGTGGGTTACAAAGTTATAATAGAAGTAGTACATGCATGTAGTTCACTAATTAGGATTCAGATAACAACCTGCTGGGTAAAAAAGGAAATAAAGAGATTCTCTCTGCAGTTCACTCCTTTTATTTATTTATGAGAGAGAGAAAAAATACGCTACAAATGCAAAGGAATGTGACAGGTGGTAAAGAAGCATCTGAATTATGTTTCGGCTCTTTAAGGAACTGAGTCATGGGAATTCTCATCTTTCAAAATAATTTGAAATCTTCAGAATGTTATTCTCTATGGTGTTTCCTAGAAGCTTTTCTTCACTAATTTAAGCAAGAACAAACAACACTGAATTTTAATTAACTGTCAGGTACATCAGTTTATAATCCAAGCCTCCTCCAGGAAACAACAATTTTAGAATTTAAGATAGAAGAGTGTTTATAGCACAATAAATAATATGGTTCTCACTACAGCCTAGTAAGTGTCAGGCCCTAAAGGTAGTAAAAATCTTAAACTAAGCACAGTCTTGTATGTCCTGGATCTATTTCATCAGAGTATGCTGTCCATTCAGAAATTGTGCTTTTGATCTAAAAAAATACACACGTATTTACACAACATAGTCTGAGATCAGAGACTCAGCAGAAAATGTATACGTCACTACTGAAAATATGAGAGACCTGTGTAAGCTCAGGATAGGATATAATGTATATATTATATAAGTTTGCTGTATTCAGCTGTGGGTCTCACTTTGACCATTAAAACCAACAGCACCTTTTTTTTCAAGTCAGCCAGTTATATAGTTATGACTCCTCTTACACCTGACAGAAAAGTGACATCCACGTTTTTGATTGG
The DNA here is from genome assembly GCA_025331215.1 of Actenoides lindsayi. Lineage (NCBI taxonomy): Eukaryota > Metazoa > Chordata > Aves > Coraciiformes > Alcedinidae > Actenoides > Actenoides lindsayi. The sequence goes on from WTSP01004316.1 coordinate 24,401, forward strand.
GATTTCTCTTTGAAATTAACATTGATTGAATGCACCATCCTTCCCCTAACCGCTAAGATGCAGTCTAGGTCAAAAACTCTACTCTTTTTTTTTGTGCAACACTTAATACCAAAACGTAAAGCAGAACTGTCAAGAATATTCAACTCCAGTTGACCTCTCAGTATAGTGCAGACATTTGCAATATTCTAACATAATTCTTACTCAGTAACAACATTTACAGTAAAACAAACTGGAAAGAGCCTGTCTGTAAAACAGAGAACAATTGGTTAACTCCTCTTTTTCAGTTACAATGACACATTGTGTTGCACTAGAGGTTGTATTTTAAAGAATAGCTGAGGAAATTTATTTGATAGCTTCCATGAACCCTCCCCCAAAGGTAAACTGCTGTGCCAATTCATTTTCACCATATACCTGCCAATGCACTTCTTCAAGCAGGGCCTGGAATAAAAATGTTATACAGCAACCTCTTAGCAAAGCAAAATACTCCCTGGCCACGAGCAGAGGCAGAGGGCAGGGCAGTGAGCACCAGCCTGGGCCCTGGCCCTTCTGTCAGAGCTCCTAGCTGAGGACCAATGCACAGAGCCTCCTTGGGAGACTTGAGAGCTCCTCCTGCTGAGGGTTTCTTTAGGCAAAGCTAAGAACATAGCCCACAATGTGTATTTTTGACCACGAGTTTCCAGGTGCATCTAAGCTGTCCATTCTTGTAAACAAATCTTATCACACGCGCTGCTTTGTTTGAAGACAGTAAAACCAAAATCCACTGAAGCCTTTTTCTTTCAACAGAAAATAGAGTAGTACTGGGAAGGAGGAGGGGGAACTAGAACATTTTTTTTGTCTGCTTAGGATGTGATTAATCCCAGGAAAGTCACAACACACCATACCCAACAGTAAGTGCTTGCAAGATTTACCCCTAAGCAACTGACTCTGTTTTCATTTCTAATGTCTGAGTCACTTCTGAATTACTTTCTAGGTAGGATAGTGTTTAGCAGCAGGTGAATTATCTCATCACCTCTTCTGGACCTCTTTAAAGAAACATGGGTGTGAATCACATAGTTCTGTATTAAAATTCCAGTGTAATGTATAATAAGAATTTTGATCTAAAATCCCTTTTTGAAGACACAAAGATTATTAGAAGAAATACTGTGTTACAAGTAAGAAACAAACTACTTGAAAAATCTTTACACCTTTGTTAAATTAATAACACATACTATCATTCCAGAAAAGTACTTATTTCCCCTATAATTATAATTTCTATAAAGTACTTCCTCAAGTAGCATCTTGCAGGTGTCTTTTACATACATGCATTTAATTATATTGTTCATGAAAAATTCTCCTATTCCCTCTCTATCACTGACTGGAAGCATATATTATATGTGCTTCCTCATCACCAATAACACATATCAGAATGAATCTCTCACTGCTTTTGGACCATTAAAATGATTCACAGCAAACATATTATTTCCATAAGCTTGCATTAGAGAATCCATAAGGCTGTTACAACTGGTAAGACTACTAAGGTCATTTTACATTAAAATGAATTAGCAGCCTTTTAGCATTTATTAATCCTTCAGATTCTTCTACAAATATTTTTACATTTCCTTTTACTAAAAAGGGACTCTAATCAACAGAGAAGCCAAATTCACTAGGAATTTTGTAAAAGATGAGTTGCATTTTGGGGACTTGCGACATGCTAACGAACCAAAAACAACTATAGACATTAGTGTAACACAAAGTCACATCTACTGAAGTACTGGATATTAAACTTCCTACTGTAACAGTTAAAAAATTGCATGTTCTTTCTCATGATGCACAGCATCAAAACTAATTTCTTCAGTCAGATTGTTTGCATTTGCTGTGACTTCAAGGAATTCTGAAATTGATACAGTAGAAAGATTCATGTTTATCCTGGTACACACTTATATTTGTTTCTTTTTTCCAAGCACTTAACTATACACGCATGTGTCCTGGTAGATTGCAGTACTGCTCCCTGTATGAAGTAAAACACCTAAATACACATTTGGCAAAACTTATAAATATTAACCCTGTGGAGGTGTTTTGCTGTTTTTTTCTCTTCAAAGGAACAGAACAAATAACGGGTTTGTGCAATGGCACACACTACGAACGCTGCTATTGCCAGCATCAGAGGAACAAACTACTGTCACCCTAGAGCATGTTCTCAAATCCCTCCAAAATGACATCCAAAATAACAGTTTCCTACTAGTTTTTTTTTTCCTTCCAACAAATATTTAACCCCAAATTATGACTTCCTCCCTTCTTGGAACCTAGCAATACAATTACCTGTCAATGCCAAAACCACCAAATCCACCAGGATCACCAATACAAAAGGATCTTTCAGGACTGAATCTTTCAAGCTCTTCTGCCACTTCCTAGAAAGCCAAATTAAGCGATTAGCTTTGGATGACAAATACATGAGTGATCTTGAAATAGAAGGCATACATGAGGTGCAGCTAGAGATGAGGGAATTCCCCATCACTCACTGGCTACAGGACCACACCAGCACTGAGGGACAGAGGAAATACAGTCCACAATCAGCCCAAGTGGAAGCAATTAACTACAAGCATCAATTCATGATGACCTCTGCAGCAGACAAATGCTAGTAGAAACCTTCATATATTGTCTATAGCATTGCTAGTATATTGTATTCATCCCTCACATAGGACTCATTGTTCTCATGCTTTGCATATGCAAGGAAACCAATTTTCTCTCTACCTGTGTTGTAGTGAAAGAATTATTACATACAAGTGCTGCTTTTGTGATCATTCTCTGTAATAGTGGAATGAAGAGCAGGAAAAAAGAGGTTTCTTTTTAACATGTCTATCACATTACACAATTCTACAAAGAAAAAAATCGGAGAATTAATAGTAGTCCATGCAACATGTTTAGTAGAGTTAGAAAGAACCTAACAGAGTTTAATTGATTTACAGGACCTTTTTGACAAGGGGTTTTTCAGTACTCTCTGGAATGAGTCCTTTCTAAAAAAAACCAAACAAACAAACAAAAAAAGAGAGAGAAACATTTCTTTTTCTGACATAAATTTTGCCAGTTTCAGACACTGGAAGACCCTTCGTTCTTTGGTTACTCAAAACCCAATGGCTCAGACAGGGTTTGGGCCAAACCAACTATATATTCTTCCAACGCTTCCTCTCCAGAACTATGTTGATAAAATCTATACCACATTACAGAGATTTTTTTCCTTTCTGAATGGTAAGGACCACAACAAAAACTATTCAAAGTACCAACAGGGAAAAAGTTAAATGAAAGCTGTAGTCCTACAGCATCTTCCTTCTTGCCATTTTTCCCAAATGAATCTCCAGTCTTAGTCATCATGTGAGCAAATGAATACCTATTACATGTCCAAAACAGAGTTCTCCCTGTTACTCCATATATTTATGTTCATTCATAGAAGGAACACACTGGCAGTCTCCAGCCTAGCAGCCTGACACACAGGCACCACCTCCTATCCTGTGACAGGGAGAATTATCACTTAAAAGTTATGTGGTGAAAGCCACATCCCATTACGTAACAGAAGACGACACTGCAACACTTCATCTCGCAACATCACTGACCTACCCGAAAGGTTAGCACTGCTGAGTTAAAGCCACGGCTAAGAAAGCCATCCTACTATGGCAATGGAGGTAGAAGTGCTGTGGGTTTCAACACAAGATTTATCTACCCTCTTGAGCTGAATAAACATCTACACCAAAGGTTGCCAACCTTCTGCTGCGAGCATCCTTCCAAAATCTTCATGGATCCAAAAGCTTTAGTCATATACTTGAGGTGTATCTTGGTGAGCAGAGAGGAAGTGGAGCCTTTGGCACAGTTCCAGGGGAGTAGATGGCACTCCCCTCTAAGTTGTTCACTTCATTATCAGAAGTTACAACAGGGCTTGCTGTACAGCTGTATCTCCAGGTAACACAGCAATATTGGAAAACATGATTAAATAAAACGTTCTTAACAACAGATTTATGTCAGACTGAAAACTCAAGTGCAAGATCTAGAGAATTCCCTTAGGTGAAGTAGCTTCCCACCACCACTCTGTGTAGTGGAACGAGTCTGGAAATTCAGCCAAACCGTGCATCGTGTCTCCAAACACCAAATATTACACTGCTCCAGCTCTGACCGGAGCACACTCCTTATACAAGCACTGGAAAAATATCTTTCAGGGCTCAACTCCTTAACTGGCTTTTGTTACATCTGCACACTATCAAGTGGGTATAAAGTTGTCAGTATACTTTTTGTCTTCTTCAAACCTTTTTTCTTTTTTTTAAATGTAAAATATACACAGTAAGTCTCAACCTTTGTTGTCAGTACTTCAAACACGATCATGAAGTATAAGAACAATCAGGCGTGACAAAACATTGCATTGTTATGAGAGTCATAATATATATGGGCAGCAGAATTTTGTCCCAATATTTCAAGACATTGCAAATGCTGCAATACAAGCATTAACCAGATACAAACCCAAATATATTATCCAGCCACCTTCTCACTTTAGCCCTCTTTCTCAGAAAGTTGCTCCCAGCAATTATACCACACAATCAGACTGACCTTTTCCCCTGCCTTCATTTTCCATAACCTTCATTTTTGATGGCGTGACAAGAGAAGAGATGGGACAGACTAATGCTAAAAGCATCCCTTTTCTAAATAGTTTCTTTGTATATCACATAAATGAAGCAATAAAAGCCTGACTTGAACACAGATGCAGCAGACATGCTAATGCATCATGTAAACCACAGCAAATAATTTATAACTTCCTGAAAGCAACTAACTTCTAGTTGTACCACCAGTGTAATGGCATAGTTTAAAAGATGGATTTCAGAGAGCAAAATCTGATCTAAAGAGTACAGTGATAATGGATCAAAAAGAAAATAAACCAAACCAACAAACTATTGTAATTTAGGAATCCTTTTATAAACCTTGCTTGCTGTCATGCTTTGTTCACTGAAAGTATTCAGGCTCCATAACCATGAATGTGGAGATTTCAAAACACAGGTTTATTTCATTATGAATAAACTCTAATATATACTTGGAGATATTTCAGCATTATGTTTCAATTAAAGGTCAAAGCGGTTATCTTTGTCCTTCACAAGCAATATTTATGAAGCATGCAAGTGTGTATTTCACTCCACAATGGTTCACAGACTTACTGGTGTGGTAAACAGGCCTGTTGCACAGCTATGACACAGCACCTGAACCGAATTGTGCCAAAAGTTCGTTAAGGCTGTCAATTTAGTACCAAAGACACATACAAACTCATGATTTCACCAAAGCTGTATTGCAGCAAATTTCTTCTGACTAAATCCCTCAAAACTTTCTCAGAAGTAGCATTATGAGAGCCAGCATGACTACTTATGAAGAAACTCTTATTTTTTTGCCAAAAAATTGGCAGAAGAAATAACAAAAAAAACCCAAAAAACACAAAACAAAAACAACCAAGCAAAAAAAAACCAAAAACACAAAACCAAAACAAACGAAAAACAACAAACCAACAGTAAAGCCTGAGAACATTGTCTTGAATCAACTTCATAGCAGATACAAAGCTATTTTTCTTTTCCCTAGACATTCTTTATATTACAAATAAACAACACAGATTACATATTTATAGTATACCTCTCTAAATACAAGATTACATTTTCAGACAGATTAACAGACATCTATTTAATCACTGGGATTAAAAAAAGGTATTTAACCTAAATTCATTTGGATGAATCATGCATCCAATTGTTAAGTGGTTTGGGGTTTTTAAATTTTGCACCAGAAAGACACTTAAAAACAAACTTTGCCATACCCAGCATGTCTTGCACTAATCCTAGATAATACTGTATCAGAATTTAGCATTGCAACAGTCATGTTCACAACTTCTCAATTTTTCAAGTAATGTTACTTTTGTTCATTAGACTTATTAGAAAACAACAACTCTAAAAAATTAAACTGGAAATTAAAGCGTTTGACAGCTTGTAATTCTGACCTCTTCAAGACCATTTAGTATTTATATTGTGAAAGAAATCATATAATGTTAAAATTGTAAGAAAGAAACTGTTCTTTTTAGACTAGCTGTGCCATTTATTACATAGCTGATTACTACTCTGGGTTCATCTCTGCTGGGGGGAGGTGGTTTTTCCACCGCACCCCACCCCTACTCCCCCTTCAACAACATAAGCAAGACCCGTGCCTAGGCAATTCAAATTGAAAGAAATAGATCCCTTGTGAACTGCCTGCACTAGTCACCCAACTAATCCATGTCAAGCAGGACACAATGCAAGTTTACTGTGGCTTAAACTTTATCAAGAGCAAATACATGGCAGTATATGAACGTTATGTTTCTAGAAAGAAATGTTTTCTTTCATTTGTGGTTACTGACGCATATCTGTATTTGACCTATATAGGAACTAAGGAATCACACACCTGGAAATATATATAACCCCATTTGTTAATAACAAATAACATTTAAATTCTGTGTTTATGATAGGGAAAAGCAGCCAGATTTCCTGTCTCCCATCTTTTCCTGCAGCAAAATTCAGATGCAAAATAATACTAACTATGAGCACATTCTTTTCTGACAAGAAACAACAATATATTGAAGTGTCTTTAGTACCACAGCAGTATTTAATCTATACTCAACACTGGATATTTTTATAAACAAAACAGTAATAGTAATAATATTAACATAGTAATAATGCCCACCATGCTTAGATTCACACTAAATATCTTTACAAGAAGCTTACAGCCTGGTTTCTATTGAATTATTGATTTTATCATCTATGCTGCATGTTGAGAAGGAAAATATAAATCTTTAACACAAAGTGTGTTTACAGTCATAACCTGGAATATATAGGCCAGGATAACATGATTTACTATCTACTGTACTTCACTATTTTCTTTCTTGCCACTCGGTGAAACCACTTAGAAAAGAAAAAGATCAGAAAGCATTCAGTGATAGTTTTAGTTCTTGCATTCTAATTTTCATGCTGCTGAGCAACAACAAATACACATGAAAGATTAAAAAAATACCAAATCAGACAGTTTAACATCTGCTGTACACTTTTCAAACTCCCATAGTTGCTCTTTTAAAAATCTCTTCTTCCATTTGAATCACAAAGAGATTAATTTCCCACACATCAGCTGGGCTTATTTCAGCACTCTTCAGACTTATTTAGTAATTTGTTTTCCTTTCACCCTGATGTACTGTAATTTCATAATCAATGTATTCTTGGACTTAGTATGCACTTATAATGAATGGCTGAGTTCCCACACAGGAGACTGGGGTTTTTTTTTAATTGAAATATGCAACAAACCCAGTCTTGACAATGAGTCTTGGGAGTAAACACCCCCAGGATTTGCATTCTTTAATACCTAGAAAACTGCTAATAAGAATATTTTTATTATATTTTCAGGCATTATGTAAACTGATAATAGCATTGGTACCAATTTACAGTAATTTCACATTTCAGATTTATGTGGTTTATACTATACTTCTATAGTTTCAATATTTAGATCAGAAAATTTGAATTGTTACAAAGAATAAAATCAATATCCTAAAAAGTTTTCTTTGGTTATTTTTCCCACCAAACAATTACACTAGAGAAACACAATGTGACTAATAAGTCTTCAGAGATTGAAAACCAGGAAAATAAAAACTTCATAGTTCCCTAAAAGTCAAAAGGTATCTACTAAGTGTATCTGCTTTGTTCTAAAAAACAAAACCAAAACCCTAATAAAAGAAAACACATAAACATACAGTGATCAGCATAAGTTTATTTATATGTATAAAATCTGTGTCGGTGGTTATTAACGCAAAATTATTTTAAAAGCCCATGCCGCTGTCCTTCTGCAATAAAACAAGTAGACAGACTTACATTTTGCATCAAATTCTAGTCAGCAGCGTTTCCCAATTTTAAAATATTTTATATAAGCTGCACAATATGTTCAGTGCCAAAGATATTTGTCACCAAGTTGCTTTGCTGATCTCTTCCAGCAAAACACTGATAATGCCACTGTATCTTACACACTGTATTCTTGATTCAAATACTGATCCCTACTAATTTCATCATCAACTTTTAAATGTTCATTGCAAAGTCATCATCAAGGTCTGTTGAAAAGTAAAGAGCTTCTTACCATTCTGATCCAGTATTTTCCCTGCCTTTGGAGTCCAGCAGCAAGGAGCTGTTGCTGTTGCACTGCTTACTAGAGACACAGAGGCTTCGGAAGCAGAGAATGTTTTATGTGGTTAAAATGTATCACCACTGATTATATTTCAGTCCCTCAATTCCTAGCCTTGATGCTCTGGAAATCAGCCAATCCGAGCGATAAAGAGGTTTGCAACAAGAAGTTGCAGAATTTTCACAGCGAATGCTTCACGGAAATGTTTTGCTTCTTGATACTTGTTTTTTATATCCACTAAATGTTAAAATAAATCCTGGCTCTCTCTTCCCTCCTCCTCCTCTTTTTTTTTTTTTTTTTTTCAAAATGAGATTCATATATTGTTCACAAGGGACTTCAGCACTTGCTACAGCTAGGCACAGTGTAGAAAGGCATCATGCCAGATTATGTATACATGTCTGCCAAGATACCTGAATTTTGACTTGCCACAAACCCTGTTATTCCAAACATGGATCTTCCTAAGCCAAAGCTCCTAACTTTGCCAAAATACACAGTGTTTTTGTGAGGCAGCCAAATGCCCCTTCAGATTAGCTAAGAGAATCTTTTATTTGCAATGTGATTGCTCTTTGTTGGACCTTTTTTTTTTTCCTAGTGAAGGTGTTAAATTCTAAGGGGAAGAAATGATCAACTGACACTTACATGGTTCTACTCCCACCCCACTCTCAAGAATATACACCACAGAAAATCCCAATGCTGTAACTATGATTAATTAGTTAATATTATAACCATCTTAATGTTCTCAGTGACAGACCAGGATGCTGTTGTGCAAGGTGCGATACAAAAAAAAACCCAAACCAACAAAAACAGTCCTAACTCCATGGACCTCGCTATCAAAGAACACAGTAAGAGATGACAAAGGAGGCACAAGGAACCAAATCAGACAATAATGGCTAGTTTGATAGGTACTTAGAGCAATATCCCAGCAACCTGACCATTTCCAAGCTTTTGAGCATTACAATGAAGTTATTTTAAAGGAAGGGTCATCAGGAAACTACAGAGACTACCTTGGAAATGCTTTCAAGGAGAAAGTATATTATTATACTAAGAGGGCACAAGACTAAGACTAAAATTTTAATGAATGGATGGAAGAGGATGAAGTGATGCTTCTACAATGACTGAGAGTTTATAAAGGTCTAGAAAAGTTAACATCATACTCCACGCAAGGAAGGAAAATAAATTAAGAAGAGACAGGTCATAGCTTTCTTCTCTTTGCAACAGAATACAATACTGATTGTCACTGAATCTGTTCAGATAGGTATGAAAGTGCAGGACTGATCTGACGAAAGCATGGGAAAGGATGCTGGACTAATTGACAAACTTATTTAAGAGGTGAAGAGCAGATGAATGGAAGTTTTGATTGCTTGTTGAAACACTAATCCTCTTATTTTAAGAAGTTACACACAGAAATGAGATTTAATCATCAATAACACTATTTGTTTCTGGGGTCAAATTAATAAATGACATACATGTTATGGACATCATGGCAAGATCAGGTTGTTTTCCAATTTGACAAGGAAGCAGCAGTAGGGGAGTCTACAGGAGGTCAGGTTTAGTCATGTTGAGCTGTTCATGTCTAGCTGAATAGGCACAAAAAGGTTTTTTTAGTTCTGGCTGAAGAAAGGTCTGGAATAAAGGAGTTCATTTGCAAGCCACCATGAAAAAGATGAATTTGATTTGCACTTACAGGTGAGATTATATGATGTAAATAAAAGAAAGGGACCGTGGTCCAATCCCTAAGAAACACAGCAAGATGGAGTGGAAAGAGGCATTAAGAGTGATTAAGAAGGGAAAACTTAGGCAAAACAAGTTCTACAAATCCAAGACAAAATTTGAGGAAGAAAATGGACAATGCTCTACAAGGTAGCTTACTGGATAAAGAAAATCAGTATAGAGCACTGGCTTCACTGTTTGACCAGAAAGCTGTCTCTGTACAGACCGCCTTGAGCGGTTTCATCAGCATGGAGGGAGCAGGACGTGTACTAGGAAGTGCCCAGTGCCACACCAGAACTTTGGCAGTAACAGTAAACAACTCATACAGCTGTGTTAAGATTGCTAGGGGATTCCCATCAGAGAAGCTCAGCTTGTAATATTGCTGAGACACAACAAATAGTTCTGTGAAACAATTCAATTGCAATGAATCAGGCTACAGAGGGTTTGCTCTTTCTAGGAACAAAAACTTTCCTTTCAGAATGTTTTCAGCCATCTTGCTAGTCTATTCAAACCTTTCCTGCAACTCCTGAAATCTCTGAAACCCTTATATTCACAAAAGATATCTACTGAGATGGTGATCAGGTGGTGAAGAAGACACTCAGCCAAGTCTTCCCCCTGTATGTGTCTACACATAGCATGTATGGAACACGGTGACATGACCTTATGCACACAAGCAAACAATTTTAAACTCCACCTTTCAGTCAATGAAGCCTGTATACTTCCATTTTTTACTGAACAATTGAGAATTAATTGAAAGCATACAAATTTCAGAATTAATTCTGGCATGGTTTTCTCATATTTAAAATGCACTCCTCCCAAATTCAAGTGCAAATACCATCCTAAATTCAACTAAAAGACATTTCTATACAGAACAAGCACTAGCAATACAACTATACAGGCAGAAATAATACAAACATTCAAGTTAATTGACTTACTTTAGCATTAGCACTCTTGTTGCAAAAGGACACCTTTTTCCATTTACTTTAAACTCTTTCCAACACACACACACACACACAGAAAAACAAGTGTCACAATCACAAAATGGCAGGGACTGAAAGGGACCTCTGGAGATCATCTAGTCCAACCCCCATGACAAGGCAGGTTCATCTAGAGAAGGTCACACAGGAACATATCCAGGCGAGTTTTGAATGTCTTCAGAGAAGACTCTACCACCTCTCTGGGCAGCTTGTTCCAGTGCTCTGAAGTAAAGAAGATTTCCTCATGTTCAGAGGGCTCCTCCTGTGTTACAGTTTGTGTCTGTTACCTCTTGTCCTATCATTGGGCACCACTGAAAAAAAGACTGGTCCCATCCTCCTGACACCCACCATCTAAGTATTTATAAGCATTGATAAGATCATCCCCAAGTCTTCTCTTCTCAGACTAAAAAGTCCCAACTCCTTCAGCCTTTCCTCCTAAGATAGTTGTTCTAGTCCCCTAGTCATATTTATAGCAATTTGCTGTACCCTTTCCACCAGTTCCCCCTCCTTCTTGAGCCAGGGAGCCCAGAACTGGACACAGTACTCCAGATGTGACCTCACCAGGGCAAAGTAGAGGGGGAGGAGAACTTCCCTCGACCTGATTGCCACATTCTCCTTGATGCACCCCAGGATGCCATCAGCCTTCTTGGTCACATGAGCACACTGCTGGCTCAGTCATCCTGTTGTCCCTCAGGATTTCCAGGTCTTTTTCCACAGAGCTGCTTTTCAGCAGGTAAGCTTCTAACCCGTACGGATACATGGGGTTATTCCTCCCTGAGTGTAGTACCCTACAATTGCCCCTGTTGAATTTCATAAAGTTTCTCTCAGCCCAACTGCCCAGTCTGTCCAGGTCTCGCTGAATGGCATCACAGCCTTCTGGTGTGTCAGCCACTCCTCCCAGTTTTGTGTCATCAGCAGACTTGAGGGTACACTCTATCCCTTCATCCAGGTCATTTATGAATATATTGAACAGGACCAGACCCAGGACTGACCCCTGGGGAACACCATTTGTTATGGGCCTCCAACTCGACTGTGTCACTTCACAACCCTCTGAGCTCTAACTTTCAGCCAGTAAGGGAAGGAATTGTGTACTGGTATAACTGCAATAGTTTACATGTGAGCTTCAACTTTTACACCTACACAAGCCTTAAAGTTTACATTATTTTTCTTTTTTTCTTTCCCCCTTCAATTCTTTAAGGACCCACAAGCAAAGGGAGTGTAAATTTTCCAAACAAGTGTAAAATTTTTCCTGTTTATAAGAGGCAACTATCTTCCTCCCAGGTTTGAGTTAAAACCCTTAAAGTAATCCTTGCTGAATGCTTACAACACTTTCATACAGGGATAGGTGTACATTACCAGAATTTCTCCCTCTCAGCATGTTAACTGTCATTGGGAACCCCATGCTTCAGAGGCTATTTCAAAAATAAAAAAGAAAATTCTCAAAGGAATTTCTTTAGGCAACTGTAGAAATGTAGCTAGAGGCTATATAGTTTAAACACTTATTTAGATGTTTTTTCTTAAGTAATGACATAAGGAAGTCCTTGAATGCTTTAAATGACCAAGAAAAACAATAAGGCTGAAAAACTGAAGACAGATCAAAAGTAATCTATTTTAGTGATGAAAATAATTCCATTACCAGATTTAGACTATTTCACACATGCATGTTCTTTGCTGCACATAAACATTCACACTAGAGCTCTCAATCTGCAACAGCTGAACAGTTGTATTAACAGACACCAAACATAAAGCAACTGATCAAAGAACTGAATTTTTGCCCTGGAATAATTTCTTTTATTTAGGCATTTGATTGCTATCTGAAGACAGGATAGAAAAACAAAGTATTTCAAATTCTCCATTAAATGAAAAATCCAAATAAATTTAAATGCATAACTGTTGAGTAATTATGAAGCACCATCTCTCTCCATTGGTTGTAATAGATAAATAGATAAAAAGATCTAAGAACAGTTTGCTATATATAGTTAAAAAATAAATCACAGCTCTAATGAATCTAAAGACAAAAGCATGCAACGTTACTTGACTTCACAGTATTAAGATCGACTAGGTTACATATATCTACAGGAATTCTAAAAGTCAGCAAACCAAAGCAGGTACTAAACCTCAAAGACAAGAGAGAGAGAGAAAAGAAAAAAAAGGAGAGAGAGAGAGAGAGAAAAGAAAAGGCCTTCTTATCTATCAGATGCAGATGAAAAAATACATGAGTGCTGCCTCCCAGAGTCCAGCTGCCTAGTAACAATTCTTCCTATTTTGCTCTGGTACACTGAGCCAGAATACATGGAAACAATCTTCAAGGGCTGTGAAACAATAACTAGATTTTTCTGTTCCTGCCAACCATTGTACTCAGAGGGTCAACACTGGACCAACCCCAGCTCAAGCTGTGCAGAGACCTAGGCTTCTGTGTCACCCAAACAGCACAGCCAGATAATAACTTCAAAATGGAGCTGAACACATCTCTCACTCTGTCCCGTGCACATGAATGCTTGCCTGCACAACCTCATAAAGGAAAACTACAGCTAAGGGACCCTCTCTCTCCACGGGCCCCAAAACTGCTGCACAGAGCCTGTATCTCCCACCACTCCTCCACCTGAAGCAGCCAGGTGGGTGATAAGAGCCTCTTCAGCACCCTGGGGAGATGGCTGAGGGAGGAGAGGCACAGGGGCGTGATGCAGAGCTGCAGAGAGAGGGTGGGCAACTGCCACCTCCTATCATCAATATTGACAGGCGATGACACTGTTTCTACACATGCTGAAGCCAAACGACTCAGGCCAGCACAGCATTTCCTGGTCTAGCCACCGAAATTAGCACACAACTGTAATCACATTCTAAAGCAAGCAGCAGATGTTTAAGGAGTTTAAAGAAGTTCAGGGTTTAGTCTGTCGTATTTGGAGCACTAATCACAGATCACTATTTTGCAAGTTGACAGAATACTTACACCAAGCATCCTTCCATCAGTAATTCAAGAGATGTTTCTAACAAAGCCAGATATGAAGAGTATGACCCTAACTTCTATAGTGAAAAGTAAAAAAAGATTGCCTCTTTCCATATTTATTGGTGAAAATGGGACAACAGCATTTGAATACTGAAACTGCTATCGGTCTAATACCTCAGCAGCAAACAAACTGTTTCTGTCACCAAGAAATATGGTTAACAGAACAGTATTTCTCCCAGTATCTTCCACTCCTGAAGAAATACTTGCCCGTACTCAAAATGTGAAGAAAACAGGTAAGACTCCGGTACAAACTGGTGCACCTCTGGTTTCTGCGTCGCTTTCCAGGCGCTCTCCCTTCCTCTCCCTGTCACCACGAGGGGGAGGTGCAGCATTGCTCGGGCCCCATTTGCCAGCAACCGAATCAATAGGAACCGCACCAGGGTATCATTATCTTATACCGACCACTTGAATTAACTTCATTAAGCTAAGCAAGAAGGATCACAGTATATGTTATTGAGTACTTAAAACAGATTTTTATACAAAAGAGTGTACGTAATGTATACACTGAAAAAGAGCCAATTTTTAAAACAACCAATTATTACACATACATTAGTATTTGGCCTCCTACCTAACAACATCAGCTGTGCTGATGTAATTCTATTTTGTTTCCATGGGACTTTACACCTAATACAATTTTCTTAGATTATAAAAGGCATTTAATTCTGCTGCAGCAGTCTTCCTAACACCAGTCTCAAACTTGGATAGAAGAGGAAAGAAATGGCAGAAAGATGAAAACTGTTGCCATTGAGTTAAGAATAGTCTCAGGCAGAAGTGGAGGAATGACACAGACAGTGGAGTCAAGCATGCCCTCAGCAAGCTTGTAGACAGCACCAAGCTGAGTGGGGCAGTTGACATGCCTGAGGGATGGGATGACATCCAGAGGGATCTGGACAAATGTGAGAAATGGGCCTGTGTGAATCCCATGAGGTTCAACAAACCTAAGTGCAAGGTCCTGAGTCCAGGCAAACCTCACAATCAATACAGGCTGGGGGATGAAGGGATTGAGAGTAGCCCTGCAGAGAAGGACTTGAGGGTACTGGTGGATGAAATACCAGACATGAGCCAGCAATGTGCGCTCACAGCCCAGATGGCCAACCGTATCCTGGGTTGCACAAAAAGAAGCGTGGCCAGCAGGTCGGGGGAGGTGATTTTGCCCCTCTACTCTGCTCTAGTGAGACCTCACCTGGAGTGCTGTGTCCAGCTCTGGAGTCCTCAGCATAGAAAGGACATGAACCTGTTGGAATGGGTCCAGAAGAGGGCCACAAAAATGATCAAAGGGCTGGAAAAATATCTCCTATGAAGAAAGGCTGAGAGATTTGTTCAACCTGGAGAAAATAAGGCTCTGAGGAGACTTTATTGCAGCCTTTCAGTATTTAAAGGGGGCCTATAAGAAAGATGAGGACAAGGGATAACAATCAAGGTGAAGCTGGACAGGACTCTGTGCAACCTGATCTAGTTAAAGATGTTCCTGTTCACTGCAGGGGGGTTGAACTAGATTACCTCTAAAGGTCCCCTTGAACCCAAAGCATCCTATGATTCTATAAAATGGAGCAGCAACCAAGGAGATCTTCGGGGCTTGGTGTCATCTCAGGATTACAATACATAATGGTGACCTACTTCTGTTAGACTTCCTTAATCATGATGACCTCCAAAGCTGTCCTCAGAAAACCGGTGCCCAATACAGATAGCATGCTAGAGAGGGATGACTCTGGAAAACTCCATACAAAATACAGAGGCACAGTAGGGTGCTATTGCAAGGTCATACAGACAAGAAAATGCTCAGAAAGGCATTGGTTGGCCAAGGCTCACATTCCTCGGTGACATCATGTGGAGAACTTTTTAGCAGAGAATGGACATGTGAGCAATCCAGCCTTTGTGACAGAGACGAATCAGGCCAGTGGGAAAGTGAACCAAGGACTGTGAGAACAAATTGGGCTGCAGACTTCGTCCTTGGTGTATGCTTGGGAACGGCAAGGGAGGAAGCACACAGCAGCAAAACAAGAAGATAAAGAAGAAAGTAGAAGATAATTAAAAGGAGGGGTGGTGATGGAAGCGGTGTAGAATTAGCCAATGATTTATTAGTTTAGGATGTGTGCTGAGCTATCTAACAAATGACAAGTAGGCAACTTATCTATGTATAAGGCTAGAAAGTATATAGGCAACACTTGTGTTATAATAAAGTGGCATTCACCTTATCATATTGGTCTGTGTGTGTTTGTCCGTGATGTTCTCCCGCAAGGAAGAACAGTCCTCTTCTCAAATGGCAAAAAAAGCAAAAAAACTAGCAATGGCCATATAGCTTTCTGTAATGTTATTTCAGTTGCAGATTCTGGTGTGTTGAACTTTTCCAGGGAATTAGCTGTCTTTACATTGGCTAGTCAGATTGTCTGCATAATTTCTCATAAATCAAACAAAATGCTAAAATCTGTTGCTGCTCTTCAGTCAGACAAATATGAACAAATAACTTCCCCCCCCCCCCCCATTTAATGCAAACCTAGCAAACTTTTAAAATACACTGAATTCTTAATCCATTGTGTTGAATACATTGTAAGCTGGGCTTGGTTTTAAGCTAGGTATATTTTGACAAGCTATCTTTAAACATAAAAAAGGAATGTGGAACTACTAAAAAACTTTTGGTCAAAGGTCTCAATTAAAGCCCTTAAATATTTTGGTCTGTCTGATACAATAATTGTAAGCACTCTAAGCTAGATGTTAGATCCAACAATGATAGTGATGATGGCTGTTAAAAATAAAGCTCAAGCATTATGCAAAAGGGAAAAAAACTTGTAATGGAGTATGATGAACTGAAGTGCAAGAGACATTGTGAGTTAGTGATTTTAAATCTCTAACTTCATAGCCAGTCATATGTCATTTCAAAGAAAAAACATATACACGTTTCTTTTCTTCAGTCATTCTGCACTAAAGCTCAACTATCTATTAAAACTTACTTTATCTGAAGGATAATCCTGCCTCTTCCTAGTATATTCTGTATTTTTGTCCAAAATTACCTCTTTCACCAAAACTACTCAAAATTCCAATATCAGCTGTTTGAATTAAACAATGCATGAGCTGTTGACCTACCTTGCCTGCTGTAAGAATAAGAGTGCTGATTACAATACAATAATAACCGGATTAATTATCAACCAGCTTTTACAAATGTAGCCTGTACACAATTTTGATAGGGTTTAACTGTATGAAAAGTATGAAGGGTGTGGTTACTATCATCAGATCTTCAGGACAAAGAAAGATCCTCTTGTGGATTGCATAGATCTAATAGCTTTGGGTTTTGACTTAGGTGTGTTACGAAAAACTCTATCTTCCAAACTACTCTTAAAATTTTGGGCAAACCAAAATTAAAAAGAAATATGTTATGACTAACCCCCACAAAAATGTCTCTGTCTTTTTAATTTGGTATTACCTTAACGTTATTTTCATAAAGTGAATTTTACAACAAAGTTCATTCACATAATAAGTCTCCAATAAGTATAGTTTAACACAAAGATTTCAGTGAAAATGCAACCAAGTAATGAAAAATATCAGTTTTGTCAAATCTAAAAAAAAAGTCCAGAAGCAGTTTCCTCACAAGTCCTATCTTTCAGTTAATTTTAACTCCCTGGTGGTGGGATTTATCTCTAAAATGCACCAAAGGCCAGTCTGTGATTCCATAGTCATCAATCCCAGGTCAGCACCACAAAGTCAGTCTGAAACAGACATGATTGCACTCAGTCTTGCCTCTATGTAGCCAATATACCCAACAGAAAACTTAACCTCAGACCGAACTTTTTGACAGCTCAACATCAGGTGTGGTGGGAAAGACTATACCTTAAACCTTTGCCTACAACATTAAGCAACCAACCTTTCCTAACAGATCTGAGCATCAGGGTAAGTTTATGCTGGATCAACTGTATTTATTATGCAGCCACAGCACTTTTGATCTGATACTAGGAAACAGAAGAAGCTGAAATTGCTGCATCAAAACACTGCCTTGGTGCTGATCTTACTAATTTGGCAGAGAGTGGATTCTTCATAATTACTGTTTCTCTGTCTTACAGGAGCTAAATGTCTTATCATTTCTTCCCTTGCAGATATCCCCCTCTGCTTTGCAGGCAGTTGCTGACTCTTCCTTATGCTTGTCTAACTATTTAGCATAATTGAATCAAATCTAGAACAATCATTATCATCTCATACTTAGTCTGAAGTCTGCTGCTTCAGGCCTGAAAAGTGGCTTGTGTGCCTGATTTTTTTTCTGGTTTTCCAGCTAATTTAGTCTAATAAAATGGATTATCTCTCACTACAAACCTTAATGCATTTACAGCCTTAGACCTAGCACAACTATGACACAACAGTTACTTCTTTTGAAGTAACAACACAAGCAGACCTGTACTTTTACTGGAAAGTGTCTTGGTATAGAAGAAGCCTCTTGTATTTCTTTGATGCTTATCTTTACATTGTGCCCTTGAGCATGCAACAGTCTCTGCACAGTATTGGTGCTGTACAATACTATTTTGATGGGCTCTTCTCACTACTTCAGATACTTTCAAGCCAAGGGAACACTCACAAAAGGATGACTGCCTCTCAAGGCAGATGGGGCTTTGCACTGGGCCTGGAGGAAAGTTAAGCACAAGCATTATGTAATGTGGAAATAAAAGATAGGATTCAGTGGATGACTTCTAGATTAATTTTGGACTCTGTAGGCTGGATACAGGCCCAGAGGATACAAGATGAAGGAGATCCAGCCCCTTCTGGCAAAGCAACTAGAGCCCACGTGGGACACCCCAAGGTGTCATGAATGGTGCCAGACATCTCTTTTCAAACAGTTGAATTCCACCTGTCCATCATGCCTGCAGTCCTCAACAGGCACAAGCCTGTCATCACTGCTTGGCCTCAGTGCAGGAGAGGACTCCCAGACCTTTCTGCTTAGCACAGTTGCCCAGGGGTAGCCAAGTGCATTTCTCATTCCTAGGCAGCTGCATGCTTATTGTTATAAAATGACTTGCAAGCAGAAGTCTGCACATGTTTTGTTTTGCCCTCTGACTTACACCAGTATGAAACAGGGGAAAACTGTTGTCCTGTCACCACCTTCCATTTCACATGTTTACCCTAGCTGAAAGGTGGGACAGAGATGAACTTGCTTTCTTTAATTTTAGCTTCTTGCTAGAGTTTTATTGCAATTCCAAGTAACAAAAAAACAGCCTCTCACAACAGTCTTCTAACTAGTACTATTGAATGTTTCTGCTTACACATCCTCACTGTAATGAACCTTTCCATTCTTAACATGTAATGTATGTTTACCAAATGCTAGCATAGCATCTTGCTTTTCAGGCTGAAAATGCCAGGTCTCACTTTCATTTTACCTCATGGAAATTAATAAGGAGCTCCCACTTGTTGCAGGCAAATGTGGTGCAGCACAGGAGCTTCCTGGAGCAATGGCAGAGACCTCACCAGTGTTCTGAGATGCAAAAACACTGGGATGAACAGCAACACGGCATCCACGCTTCCAACTGTGGCA
Organism: Actenoides lindsayi; assembly: GCA_025331215.1. NCBI lineage: Eukaryota > Metazoa > Chordata > Aves > Coraciiformes > Alcedinidae > Actenoides > Actenoides lindsayi. The sequence goes on from WTSP01004316.1 coordinate 43,785, forward strand.
ATGTTACCTTCTTGGATGAGAATGGCCAGCACTGCTTGTGCTGGAGGTGGGTGTCAAGTCATTCACATTCACTTACTCTCATATCTTTCAGTGCTGGCAGGTGCTGTACTCCTAGCCATGCCTAGGCTCCTAGTCATATTGTCGATAAGGAGTAATGAAACAATTCAGCTACCTTTTGTCCCATTGTCTTGACTATAATAAATCTTCTGAGGCCAGTCTGTCAGCTATGAGTTTGCAAACTGACATCTAGAGAAGCCATAACAGAAGGGGCTTCTGGGGAGACTCCATTAAACCTTGGTACTCCTGCTGCCTGGCCAGGACTAGCAGTGTTTAGAGCAGTCCCACTCTCTTGCAAATACCTTATTCCCACAGAAGATAGGGATGCACAGTTTGACCAACTTCTCCCTCTACCTGCTTTTCTGGATGACCCTGAGAAGTCTTTCCCTTCAGATCAGGGAATAGGACTCCACAAACAGTAGCATTCCCAGCCAGCTGCACACCAGCCTTGTTTCTCAGGGGACAGCATTGCCTGTTACTTCTTCAGACATTTTGTTCCAACTTTTATTCTCTGTTTTACATGATAGGTGAGGTCCAAGCCTGTGTAATACAGGAACAGCATCACCAAGATTTCTCTCCGAAGACAAGCTTTATGGTGTGGAAGAATCAGGTATGCAAAGAAAAGAATGCTCTGTTTTTCACCTGGACAGTTATTTCAATTATGGAGAGACAAATAAAATTGGGGATGGGTGGGAGAAACGTTCATACTTTCAATCTTTTTCCCAATTTTTTAATTACATAAGAAGCACCATTGTTTTGATCATCTGCTGTTTTCATTAGTACCAATCTGTGGTCTCAGACATTAAAAGCACACAGGACAAGATGAATTAAAAGCCATCAGTGTGAATGATGATTCTGTAATATTTTTTTTTTTTTGCAAGAAGTTACGCAATAGAAGAACTACTCAATTTTAACTCATTTAACCTTCTACTCAACAACTCCCCTCTGGTAAGCACACTTATGTCTCTTTTATCTTCAAATAAACTTATGTGGCCCAAGGAAGCAAATATATAGGTTGAACCCAAGGGCTGAACTAAAATAAGTGCATGCTCTTGGGGGATTTGCACAAGTGGCCTTTAAAAATCCCTTCAGATAAGTTATAAAAACCTTTGCATTACAGGCAAGTTACTGGGGACTTAACTTTCCTGCATCCTATATTCTATTTATGGAATGATTTGGTCTGCTAATTTAAAAACTACGTAAAATTCTGGAACAACCCAGACACTTAGATGTTGGGGAGACATTGAAGTGACAAAAGCACACAACAACAGGTGTTGCTACATCTGCAAGCCAAGATGAGTTATCAATAGACTGTCTATATGGACCCTATAAGCTCTGGGAGGTTCCTGCAGATAGGTGTCAACAATGGGAGTGACTCTGCACGAGTTTTGTTTCCGGAGATGGCCAAAACTGAGAGAAGTTCAATGTGGATTCCATCTTCCCACCCAACCCAGGACAGTTATGGGTTCCCCAAGGAAACCATCAGGTCTCTTCTGGCCTGTACATCCCATCAGTGGAAGCCCATTATTGACCAGGGATGTCAGTGAGGAGGATGCTGTCTGCTATTTGGGTTTCATGGGTCTAAGGGCTTTGAGTTCTGACACAATGCTTTCAATTCATCTAAATCCTCCTAATAAAAAACAAAACAAAACAAAGCAAAACAACAACAACAACAAAACCCACAAAAAATGACAACAGAAAAAAAATCCCAACCAACAAACAAACAAAATAAAACAACAAGCCTTCTAATTTTGAAGATATCTTTCCTCTTTATAAAACATTACCCCCAGCATTTAGCATGTTTGAAACTGAAATTTGACCCTGTGGGGTACAGTCCTGATGTTTCATCCCATCCTGAGATGAAGCACATGACACCACAAATCTTTTTTAAAATTTCTGTTTCCTTGTTTTTATCTAGTACCAAGATAATGTGGTACCAAACTCTGCTGTTTCTGGTTTATGGAGACACAATAAATCACTACTAAGTCTTTACTAGAAGACTAATCAATCATTTTACTTTGTTGCAGAGCTCCAGAGTTGAATGTATTATTTATTACCATGTCTTAAAACTATTTACATTAGCTTCTCTTGATAACATAACTTTATTATACATGGTATCCTATATTCTATTTATGGAATGATTTGGTCTGCTAATTTAAAAACTACCTAAATTCTGGAAATATGAAAGGTGATTCATAAATCTAGATCAAAGGGAGAAGATTTTAAGTACAGTATAGACATATAAGATCCCATGAAATACTAGTTAATGAAATCCCTTCTATTTCTGAGGGGAGGGAAATTTCAGAAACAATAGTCCCTTTTGCCTCAAAGACAGGCCATTCTCTAGGAAACATTTTATCTGTGGCATACTCAAGAACAGCTCTGCAGCAGCAAATGAGTTTATTCACAACAGAAAAAGAAAACAATTTTACAAAACATTTCACATAGGAAGCCTCTGTTTTAACTCTTCTTCAAAGAAAATCAGCAGCATTTCTAGCCTTTTAGTCCTACTCATCAGGCTGTGAGTGCTATCCACCAAGCTCAGAAATGGAGACTTTCGCTGCTGTGAGACTTCCCAAGTTTTGTGTAAGGAAAAGCTGCAGGAATAGGCTTGCAATGTTGTTCTCCTATAATTTCATACATTCAAAATGACATGCTGTACTTGGCAACCAGACAGCATTTTACTTCAGCTGTGAGCCTTCAGTAATAAACCAGCAACAGTGAGGTGACTTAAGGACAGAGCAACTGCTTTTACTTTGACTCCAAGGTATAAACCAAAGCCTAACTGCCCTCATTCTGTTTACTGGGAGGGAGTAGGGTTGAATTTCATATGCCTGTGCCCCAGGCTCAAGTGGAAAGAGAACTTTTACCACATCCCCGTAGGTCATACAAGCAAGGTTGAATTAATCAGTCAGGATAACATATGTTCAGATGGATTTTCAGGGGTCTGAACCCAGCGCTTTGGTGTTCAAAGAAAATAAGTTGCTTCCCTTTGCATTAATGTTACAGAGCACAGCAGCAGAGAAATAGATTTCTCGTGTAAGAGTTGTCCTACCAGCATTGTCATATGCTTTTCCTCTTGAATATCAAATCTTCAGAGGTTAGAAATAGATTACTCCATAGAAATAGGGCTGTCTTATACCAATAAGGTTGCTGTGAGACCCCATCTCCATTGTATCTCCCTACAGTTGTACAGCTTGAAGTTTTACAAGGAAAAATTGCTGCTGCTGCTGATGTGCCTGCCTAAATGCAGGGATGCTCTTAGTTCACTGATCACAATTCACATGCTAGAGCTCCATTGTAACATTTGCTTTATAAACCATGATCTTCAACTACTTTGTGTCATAGTGACATCATGAAGTTGCCAGCTGAGCTGACTAGAAGGGCAGGTTAGTGGCTGTTCTACACAACAGCAGCATGAACAAACTTGGATTAGTGTAGGCGAAGGTAATGTAGTGCCAGAAGGGGAAAAAGACGCTTATGGGGAATTTCAGTATCTATTCTGTTCTGCTTAGGCTATTCTGCCTTTTTCTAAAAATACTGCTTCTGAAGTTGTTGGCAGTAATTGGCATGTTGAAGACTCAGATGATGTGGAATTTCCCACGTGTTGCACTAAGTAAGCTCAGATACCACAGTGATGGGAAAGAGTATGTAGTTTTGCACAAACAAACTACTCTTGAGAAGGTGAACTAGGCTTTTTTATGGTACTTAGCAGGGGAGCATTAAAGTCTAGCATTAACCTTTCCTGCCCAGCCACTAAAATGAAAGTCTAAGCCATTCCACATACTGTAGATGTCAGCAAGCCATTTAGCTAAACCAGTCCCAAGCTAACCATGAGTACAAAGGGCAAATCATGTTCAACGCTGTTTCTGTTTGAACATTGTGTTGCATACATTGAACTGCCGATACTGTGGAACTCATTTAGTAGGATTTTGACTTCTCTGCCCATGAAACACTTCATTTTGTAGGCTTAAGAGACCCAGGGCCAGGTTCTGTATTTTGGCATTATGCTTTGGCACCTAATAGTCCTAATGATTTTCCTTACAATTTATGTAAGTCAGCTAGCTGATTTAATCAGTATTTTTCAGTAAATACAAAAAATTACTCTGTATTCAAAGACACTTTGGCAGGTACTAGGATCTTTTAATCTGCAATAGACAGAAAAGAATGGAAAACAAGAAGTGGGTCAGACCCAGGACCCACCTGAATCCGTATCTCCTTTCTGAGAATGGGCAGTACGCAACACCTGGGGAGAGAAAACAGCATGCAGACCCTTGAAATACCCTTCCAGTGAGCTTTGAAAACCTATATTTTCAAAAAATACTTTGAAGCTGCTTCTTGGCAGGTGTAAAAATCATTATACTAGAAAAAAAAAGGGGGGTGTGGAATGGAAAAAAAGTTTTAATTTCTGGAAGAACTGAGTCTAGACCAAGTAGAACATACAAAGACTTTCTAAGATAAACAGCAGTGTGATGTACTAACCAACATGGAAAACTGGTGCTTTGGAAAGATCATTCCCAAGGAAAATGTGAGCAAACAAACCAGCAGCTAGTCAGGAAATTAACAGAGATTTGCTGGTGTTAACTAACTTGTACACGTGCATGCAGTGCATATCATAGAGCATAGTACTTTTGCATATGTGAGAAAGCTTTGTGTGTGGTAAGTAATGAGCTGGTGCAGGTTTCTGTGCAGCAGGGAGTTTACCTCCAGGCTTTTGTTGAGCTAATGAAGGAGTTCCCTTGCTGTCCAACTGCCAAGAAGAAACGAGAAAGCAGGAAGGCAGGCAACGAGAGGCCTAGCCTCTTCAGGAGGTCTGCATGAAGAACACACATTATACAACCAGAGGAGACACTTTGCTTTTCCGCAGCTGGAGAGTACAAGGCCACACTGCCCAGCCAACATCCCTCAGCCCAGACTAGCCTCAGCTCTTTGCAGTATCTCCACAGAAGATCAGGTCACCTGTGGACATCACCTAGAGAAATCAGCTGGTCCTGCATGTGTTTTCCTACAAGGGAAAAGCACCTTTGAGCTCGTCCTTACTGTAAAGGTTCCAACTGAGAAAGTTCCCTGGACCTGCACCATTAGCATTCTTCCCTGAAATCTCTCCTTTTGTTTGAAAGAGCTTATTTGGTTTGGCTCAACAAAGGTTCTCCATCTTATCTAAACAGTGCATTAAAATCTTCCTGGCAAATGCCAGGCATGCACTGAAGCAAAAGAAACAAATGCTTGTTTGTTCTTCACATGGGGGTTGGGTTTTTACCACAGTTGGCAGGATTGGCACGTCATCATGCACAAGGCATCCACACAAGTGGTGGTCATGCTCCAGGAGCAGCACAAGTCTGCATGTCCATGCCACGTGTGCCACTGCAGCTGCTGACAGTCATCCCTCTGACATCTTCCCACAGTGGGGAGTGAGGTAGTTATCTTCCCTCTGAAAATGGGAAACCAAGGCTCAGAGTAAGAGCAGCAGGGTTTCTCCTTTTCTTGACAACTTAATCTGGCCTCTGAAAGCCAGCCTGGGTCCATGTGGTTACTCAAGGAAGTTTCTCTGAGAAGAAGTTCTCTATGACTTCAAACAAGACCTCGTGCAGATGTGTCAGGCTATGTGACACAGGACATCCTGTCAGGTCTTAGCAAGAAGACATGGGAGAAAATTATAGGTGAGCTGGCCAGTTTCAAATGGGCATGATGAATGGACAGAGGAAAGATACCTCACCTTGCCCCTAAACAGTACGACTGTTACAGCATCTCTGACCAAAGCAGAAACAGAGGCAGGAAGGAAAAATGCCACCTATGAAGAAATTAACTCATTAATTTCTCACATCAAAAAAATATGTCTATTAAAAGAAGTTCAGCCCTGTTATCATGTTCAGCAGCAGCAACAAGCCTGTGACAGTTCATTCCCCAGTGCTCATCTGGCTGCTTCAGATGAAGCCAATCCAGAAATTCAGGTCCACATCAGGCACTGACATGACTCTATGGGATTCAAAGGCCTCCAGACACTGTCCTGCAAAACAGAGTTTCAAAGTGGTCTTCTCTTCATTCCTTCTGAAGTATCTTTGGAAACTAATGCCAAAAGGTTCCCTGGTTTGTTTTGTTTGATTGTTTGTATTTTTTCCAGAGGCAGCTGAAGATTTTTTCCAGTGTGTATGAATTGGAGTACTGTGAGGATTTCTCCACAGGGTTAGAGCTGGCTTCCAGAGCACTATAGAGCACAATGAGGAATATGACTCATCAGGCAAATTTACAGCACTGTACATCTCCAGCAACTCCAGAATGATGGTGGGAATTAAGTATCTCAGCAAGCAAGAGGCAGGCATGCCTGAGAAGGGGACCACTGTCTCACAAATCACACATCTAAATAAAAACAGGGTCCTAGACACAAAGGCAACATTCACCTGCGCAGGCAAAGCTTTGCTCACGAGGTTTAGATGGCCAATCTGAGCCTCCTAGCTTTCTCTGACAGCCAATGCAAACTATCTCGTGTGAGGGGAACATGTCGCTGCTAGGGACAGAGCAGGGAGAAGAAGTGACTGTGGGCCCAGAGGAGCCTGGTGTCCATGCTATACACCGCATAAAAATACACAAAGACCAAGTTTTTGGCCTTGGGCAGCTTGAAGTCTCTACTGGCAATGGATGGGAGGGACAAGAGACACACAGGGAAGGGAAATGCATTGCCACACAGCCAGCAGCAGAACCAGGACCTTTTCAGGCCTTCCCAGGGGCTGATGATGACTAGAGAACATACCTCTGTGTTTGTTCTTTTGACCAAAAGGAGTGAAAAACTACACTTTCAGCCAGAAAAATGTCATTTCTGTTCTGCAGCTGAAATGTATTTGGGCTATCAGCTTGAGTCACTGTCTGGTCCACTTCTGATACCTCCAGTGGTCTCCTCCAGCCTAAGAACCCCATGGATCCTGGGCCAAATGTGTCCTGGCATTATGGCTTTACCGCAGCAGAGGATCCCTTGCAAAACAACCAAACCACCTAAAAATTCACTTTCTCCCAGTAGCTTCTGCCAAACTTGAATGCAATCTGGTGCTTGGAAAACATGGCTTTACTTGTCTTAATTAAAACCAAATCCCTTCAACCAGCCTTCTCTCTCTATCACTCTTGCTCGCTCTTCCCCCAAACGTCTGACGCATTTTAGCAGACGTGTCATCAGACTCCAATTCAAGGGAGGGGAACAGCAATCTAATACTGCGTCTTGCATCAATATCCCACCCGTCTCTGGGGGAACTCAGATGATGGACTTGGCAAGCAGGAGAAGAACTGCCGTGTAAGTGAAGGAATACACGTACGTGTTGGCCTGTGTGTGTATTTCAACGAGTAAAGAGAGGCTGCATAAACATAAAGCCTCAGCTTATTCACTGTTCCTGGATCAGCCAGCAACTTCCCAAGCACCAACGGGTACTGATCTAAAAGACTGGCGAAGGGATGAGATAACATCCTTCTTACTGCTAACATTACCAATGACAGCCAACTCTTTAAGTTGAAACAAACATGAATCTTTAATGGTGTCATAAACTGCACCACTTACAGAATAAACATAATGCATGAGAATTTTAAAATTAGGAGTGTTTTAGAACACTCCTAATATAGAATATATTAGAATATAGAAACCTATGTTTCTGCACCCTATATGCATACAACTTCCAGTCCGCCTCAGTTTCTGTGCTTCCCCTGTCTATCAGGCTGGCTCCACATTTTCAGGAAACCCTTGACAGCATTCTGAGACCCAGGTGGTATCTGGTTGTTTGAATGTGGAGACTCAAGCCTTGAACCTTGGTGGGAAATCAAGGGATTTTGGTACTGTCTTTCAATGATGATACAAGTGTTGAAATCTGTATTTGCTGCTCTTGCCAGGCAGCTCACAGATGTTCAGCCTTTAAAGAAGCCCAGTTGTTTATTTATCTTTCTAACTGTGGCTTCAAGACCTAATTTTAGACTCCTGCTTTTGAAAATGTGTCTTTGCTGACCTTACCACATGTAACCAAACACGTATTTTGCCATTTACCTCATACTCAATAATTCCATTTCAAAACATCACTGTTCTAATTTAAGATGTTGGAAATACTTTTTAATTTTTTTT
>WTSP01004318.1:0-39464 GCA_025331215.1 Actenoides lindsayi
GTGGGGGCCGCACCGGCCAGAGGCGCCCGCGCTGCCGCCGTGCGTAAGGTGTTGGCGCCCCGCGGTTCGCCCTCTGTGGGGTGCCGCGGGTGCAAGCGCCGCACGAACGCCCTTGGTCAGGAAATAAAAAGAAGGCCCAAGTTTGTTTTTCGTCTCCCCGGGCTGCGGCGGGCCGTGCTCGCGCGGCTACACGGCTGAAGCCGTTGAGGAAATGGCTCCTGTTCGCTGGTGCCAGGGCTCCAGCCGCTACACCGGCCACTTGGCCCCTGGGGACCCAGCTGAGGGACGGGCTGACCCTGGGGCTTTGCGGAGCGTCTCCCCTCGCCTTGGGCAGCTGGCGGGGAGCTGGCTGCTGGTGGCACGGCACGGGGAGGTTCCCCGATCCGCTGCTCACAACTCCCGAGGTTTTCAGCAAAACTCACAGTGCAGATGGACGTTTTCTTCCGCCCCCCCCAGCCCCTTTGTAATAAAGTGCCCTGTAATTCCAGCTCGCGTACTGTGGTCTAGGATGGACCTAAATGCTGTGGTCCAGAAGAAAGATTTGGGCATCAGCTCTGTCTTGGAAGCTGAAGTTTCCTGATGCGTCTCGAGTTTTGCTTCAGCAAAAGCGTCACAAACCAGGGAAAGACCAAATCCTCTTTCCTGGCCAAGTAATCCCACCATCAACCTATTTGTGTAGAAATGGGAACCTCCCTCTCCATCCTCCATTCCCCTGCTGCCCCTGAACATTGTACCAAAAAACAATTTTTACTCCATACCAAGTGACTTTGGCTTAGTCCTGGTCACTGCCTTTCTTCAGGAAAGGAGTTTGGATGTCAAATCCCAGCGGAGGACAGTGTTCGCTTACAGCCTGGCACACAGAACGATTTCAGATGTACACCTGTCCTCAGGTCCTGCTCAGTAGGTCCAGCAGAGCTTTGCTCCCCACCTTTGTGCACGATGAGTGAGCCCAGATGCCTCATTTTAGGGTTCTGTGTCTGCTTTGAGCACTGGTATTTGGTTGGGTCTCATTCTAAAACCTGTCATAAAAGGATTTCTTCTTCCTTTTCATCCAGAATCTTACATTAAAAACCTGAAGTTCTCAGGTGGATGCCATCTCCCATTTATCATGTTTCCTTTCTGAAATGTCTGTATTGGGAAAAATTACTCTGAAATCTTAAGGTTTACTTCTTGTCCTTTAAAGGAAGTTGAGTGTATTAATAAGACTGCAGAACTTCTCTCTTCTTGTAAGCTGCATGTAATTGCGGAAATTCCCCTGTGTTATTCTTAAAGAGGGGAAATTCTGGTGTGGCTTTGTGGTTTTTTTTCACTGCAATGTAGTTTGCTATTGAAATTTTAAACACAAGCATTTACATACGTATTAGAGAATACAAGAATTTCGCTCCTACCTGCAAGTCAACTTGTGCCCATTCATAAATATACGCTGTGATCATAAGATAGAATCTTTAATTTCCTGCCCATCACCAGACTATGGGGTGTGGAAGGTTTTGTGTAAAATGAGCTCCCCGGTGCCACGCAGACATCTCTGCTGGGGCTGGGGAAAACAGAGATAGCTGTACGCACATTTTTCAGTACCTTGACCCTGAGGCATTTTCTCCAGCATCCTGCACTCTGTGATTCCTACACACCTTCTAACTCTACAGGAAATGAAATACCATCCCTGGGAAGTCCCAGTAATAATCACAGACATTAAACCCAGTAAAAAGAAGTGAAACCTAATCTACTGCCTGACAGCTTTCCTGAAACAGGCAGTGAACTTCCTGGCCCAGCCTGGCACTGAGGAACTCATAATTCTCCCTTTCCAGCAATGCAGGTTTGGCAATTGCTTTCCTAGCCTCTGACAGAGGAAAAAAATAGGTATTTTTGTGCCTGGGTTTCTTAGGAGCAGGTTCTTAGGAGCTGGTTCTGAATCTGAGTACCCCGGATGCCCACTTTAAGCTATTTTATCTAGCAAGCCTTAGTTTGTGTTCCCCTGTGGGGGAAGAAAAAAAAAGAATAAAATTATCATAAATAAAAAGGAATCAAAATTATCACCTGTTATAATTAGGGAACCAAGGGTGGGTCAATTAAAACCAAGATCAGCAAATCTGGAAGCTGGGTTTTAGCACTGCTTCACAAGAAGGGGAAATGCTTTAGCTGAATGTCACCAGCTAAGATAGACTATATCAGAAAACAAGCCGAGCTCAACTCCAAGCTGTCTTGGGTCCATCTCAGAGTAGAGGTTTAGCTCAAACTAAAAGTTTAACACTTGCCTAAGAGGGGCTCAGAACATTCCTTAATTTGAAGCTGGAGTTGATTCAGATGTTACGAGCACCTTGGGGTTGGAGTCATTTGTACATGTATTGTCATTTGTATGCTGCTTTCAGCGTCACATAAGTAAAAAGAAATAAATAAATCTGAGGGTGAATGTTTGATTGGCCTATATAAATATAAATGTGCATATATTTATGTAACATGTTACAAGCAATAGTTGTTAACGCCTATCCTAAAGTACTATACAGTGTCTGTGTGGGATGAAACCATGTGAGAGGGCTCTATAGGAATAATAATAGACTGGAAGGTGAGGACTTTTTTATTTTTCAACTAGTATTACTTACAAAGATGTTTTGGGACAAGACAAAAAGAATTGTTTCATTGCTATATTAGAATCTCATTTATTTATTGATATGAGCAGCTTGCTTTATGTAGTTCTCAGTGCCTTAAACCATACTTTGCTATTTACCTCTACATAAAAAAATTAAATAATATTTTACAAAAGCCCCAGCACCCCAACAACTGAATGAGTGCTTGACCCGGAAGAAACTACGGCAGTTTAAGAGATGTAAAATACACTGCTGTATGATTAAGGAAGCGTAGGGTCCTCTATAGCTACTGCTCGTTGTGCATGCTCTTATCACACGCTAGGTGAAAGTGTGGTAGTATCTCTTGTGCTGCAAAGTCCAAACATAAATTACCTTGTGGGATTTGGTTCCTGTAACTTTGCTCTGCAAGCAAAGTGTCTGAGGCAGGGCTGAGTCATTCTCCTGTCACTAACAACCCTTCTCAGCAGAGGGCCATGGCCTCAATTGTCACTTCTTCACAAAATTTCAGTTTCCTCAAGTGACAGTTTCATGTTTATTGTCTGCCCTGTGCTGTTTCTTCTGCTGTATTTGTAAGTTTTAGATGAATGGGATGAGGGAAGGGAATAGCCTTGCACTGGACCAAAGCCACCTCCTGTTTTGCCAGGGTAGTGAAATCTGTACCTAAGTCCTGGCTTCATCTGCCTTGGCAGGAACTTGGCCCCTGTGCCAGCACCGCAGCCGGGGCTCAGCACATGGCGGTGGGGCAGGATGAGGTGCCAGCGCAGCAGCGTGGGACAGAAGTGCGGGGCTGGTGGCCTGGAGTGGCACCAGGTCCAGGTTCACTGGCTCTGCAGGTGAGGCATAGAGAGCAGCTGCCTGTTTAAATGCTGCTGGTGGAAGGTTTGCTGGAAGATTGGGCCACTGGAAATGTAATGGACTGATTTCATGTGGGTTTTGAGCTGTCCCCTGAAGACAAAAATCTGTTGATCCTGTGGGACTCTAACTCCCTTGCACATATCTCTGGGATAGAGTGTGTGCGTTTCCTCCCCAGGTAAGGCACGACAGTTGTAAAAGAATACTTTCTATGGAAAAGGAGTGATCCTTCTGCCATGAGGACAAGCATCACAGGCAGTAGGAGAAGGTGGTGTCACCCCCAGACTACCTTGAGCATCACTTTGAAAGCACAGAAGCCCTGAGAAAGCAGAAGGTCAAGAGGTCATGGAGGAACAAAATCCAAAGCTATCTTGCCGCAACTTCTGTTTCTCCCGCTTGCGAAACTATGGGATGTCTCTTGCGTCATGGTGTAAATTTAAGTTTCCTTATACTAAGAAGTAGTGCTTGTGCCACATGTGTGCTCCGTTAGGTGCTGGAGCAGCTCTTTGCTGCCTGCAGGGCTCTCTGAGGGCTGCTGGTGCTTGGAGGAACATCTGGGCTGCCTTGCGTAGACAGGAGGTATCAGGGGCTGCAGGGGTGCTGGGTCAAACTCCACAGGCACGCAGGGCTTGTGCCTCAGCGCGTGTGAACAAACAGCAGAATTGGGGTAGAAACAGCAGCATCTGTTGTAAATCCGTGAAGTGCTAGCACTGAAGTAACGGTGGTATCGTCAACAGCAGCTTTGCACCAATAACATCTGCTCTGTGACGTTGCCGTCATGACACAGCCCCAGGGCTGCCGCCGTGTGTAGGCACCAGCTGCCTGTGTGCCAGCACGTGGGGCACGGGCCTGCTGTGGAGGGGAGGTGCTAAAGAAGTGTTGGCATCCTCAGGTCTCACATACCCTCACAGGGCCATCCTCCTGCTGCCGGTGCCTGCGGATCCCTGGGGTAGGCACGGGCTCCTGACCGCAGTGACCCCATGGCAAGCTGCAGCTCACGGGGACAGCAGGGGCTCCTCTCCGCACGGCACCAGTGTGAGCAACGCTGGCAGGTGGATGGCACAGGATCAGTAAAGCCTGAGACATTATTAGATAAACCTCCCCAGACAGTCCGTGTATCACCTACAGATAGGCTTCTGTAAGGAGCCGCTGAGGGCTCTGGGCTCGTCCGGAGAGAAGGCCGAGGGGGTGACCGCGTTGCTCTCTACAAGAGCAGGGGCTGTGGAGAGGAAGGTGCTGATCTCTTCTCCCTGGGATCCAGCGGGAATGGTTCAAAGCTGCATCAGGGAAGGTGCAGACTGGACATGAGGAAGGCGGGACGCGAGGCAGCACTGCTTTACCAAGAGGGCGGGCAAATTCCGGAACAACTTCCTAGAGAAGGTGGCCGATGCCCCAGGCCTGTCCGTGTTCGGGAGGCATTTGGACAGTGCCCGTAACAAGCCGCTGTATCTTGGTTAGCCCCGGGCTGCTCAGGCAGCTGGACACGGTGGCCATCGCAGGCCCGTCCGGCCGCAGTGCTCGCTCCGGTCCCGTCCCGTCCGCCCCGCCCCGGGCACGGCCCCGCCGCGCAGAGCCGAGCGGGCGGGCTCGCGCCCTGCAGCGCCACCTGCTGGCGGGCCCCGCGCAGCGCCGCCTCCCTCGGCGCGGCTGGGGGGGTGTTGGGCCGTGCTGCCCCTTTCCCGCGCTCGCTTTGCGTGTGGAACAGCCGACACGCCAGAAGAGACTTGCCTGGGGACCCCGACACGGGTGGCAGTGGCTGCGGTAGCAGCAGGAGGGAGCTGAGCGCTGGGTCTCGTGCAGGGTTGCAGCGGGGAACCTGCCGGGGCCTGCCCGGCGGCTGGCGGGAAGGGTCTGCGCTCCCCTCCGGCCTCAGCGGCCCGGGCCGCTGCATTGGACTGTCACCTCAGCTGTCCTCAAGAGCTATAGGGCACGTCCTGGAGAACGGTCTGGCTCAGCTCACACACAGGACAGTCCTGGGCTTGGCACCCAGTACAGTACCCAATACACTGTACAGTCCCATGTCTTACTGGGCCTTAAGCTGAAGGGATCGCTCAAAAGCACGTCGAGGTTGGCTAAACGAATCCAATTCTGCCTGCCTGTCTGTCCCACTGAACTGTGAGGCTGTGCTGGGTAGGCTGACAGAGGGACTGGGAGGTAGCTCGTAAAAGAGGTCACAGAGACCAGACCTGATGGGACCTCCAGAGACCAACACAAAACCCACAGCCAAACACTCTGCAAACAGCAGCACCATCCAGCAGTTCCCACCAGAAGAAAAACAAAGATAAAGGAACGTGGGAGAGACAGATTCTCAGCCTTGCTTGCCTCAGACCAATAGCTAAAAACCCCATACCCAGAGCACCACCAGCAGAAGCACAAACAAGAGCATTTTTACCCTTAGGCTGCGGTCGCTTGAGTGCTGTCCCAGGAACCCATGCGCTGCAAAGCCACAAGCGATGCAATTAACTGTTGTGCAAACCCGTTACTTCAGCCAGTACCTAGAAATTTTTGAAGAGTTCCCTTTAGCTTTTTTAGTGGGCTCAGCTGAGTTTGCTTTAGGTGAAAATGCTGCCATCTGCTACAATTATACAATTAACCTTCATAGTTCAGGCTTAACGATGCTCATTAAGGTTGAGTGTTTTTATTGGCTGAGTGCTGTCACCAGTTTTGCATGGAACGGCAAAAGCAACTCAAGGGGCCATGGTTTGAAGCATAATTAGCAGGGAATATGGGAGTGTCGCACAGGGGCAGGGGTGAGGGAAGGCTGAGGATGAGGTGGGAGCTTGGTTTTGTTTTGTTCTCTGCTAAGGCTGGAATGCAGTGAGCAGAAGAAGCCTGTTACATCTGGGTCATTAACAATATCATCTATACAGATGTGGCAGCAAATTTGGGCTATATATGTGTCAGGACATCACAAGATCCCTGTCATCCACTGCTGGCTGATTTCCTCAGCCAGGCCTCCTCTGACCTCAATTCCTAGTATTTCTTCATTTATTCTATCATTAGTTAATGAGTGCATTTTTGCTGCACGCCTTTTGCAAACAGTTTTAAAAAAGGAAAAAGCAGCAAATTTCATGGAATAAAATGCCCACGCTCAAAAACTACATGGATTAATTCATCTGAGTGTGCAAGACTTCTAAAACATTAGGCTGTGATCCCATAAAAGTGTGTCACCGCTGCTCCTACAACATTTAATGTGTGTAGTTCCCCCACCATTTTCCATGAGCTACCTCACATACTTTAAAAGGTCAGACTCGGCACCTTAAACACACCTAGAAATAATCCGCATCACAAGGTGTGTTACAATCTTCCATAACCCAACAATTTATTTAAACTTACATCACAAGGAGAATCTATTCATAAAGTACATCAGTTCACACCAGTCTCCATTGCCATTTTTTAAGGGTAAGCATCTTTCTTCACTTTATATTAAAACTTTATAGAGGTAAAAACTACTGCATTGTACCCGCAGTTCTTGAAATCTATTGTAAAATTCGGCAGGTTACAGAGGAACTTTCAGAGCTAATTACACTTCAGTTAACCTCACATTTTTGGCACAGCTGAATGCTTTTGATTTTCTTCTTAACACAAAATAGTTCTCTATCAAGTCAGAGAATCATTGACATAAAGCATCACTATCCAATGGCAAGTGCTGCCTAAAAGCGTACAAAAATTTGCATCATTTTGGTTACAAAAGAGATACTCTTAGTTCTTTATCCCAACGTTTAACATTGAAGTGCCACGACCAAAAAAATGGCCAGGGCCAGGGCCAGCCTTGCTGAGTTGTTGCTGGTCACTTTGCTGCAAGGCATTGCTTCAGGAAATCCCAGAGCGATGTGTTAACAAGGTGCGAATGGCTTTTGCCTTGCCAGTCAAGGTCATTCCTTCTAAGGCACCCTCCAGCAGGTGCGAGGCCACGAGTGAATGTCACTGTCTGTTTCCTGCGTGCTGCTGCTCAAGGGACTGAGTGAACCCAGCTCTGGGTGGTGTTCAGGAGGTCTTGGCAGGTCAGTGGCTACCAACTGCGCAGCAGAGCACACGGAGGGCTTGCAAGCCACTCCTCAGCCTGGGTTTCTTCTGCCTGGCACCACAGCAGCTGCTTCTTCAGAAATTCAAGCGTTTTAAGCAGGAGTGAAACATTAGTGGTAGTGGTGTGCCAGGCACAGCTTTGCACAAGGGTCTGCAGTTACTTGCATGAATTTTTGAAACCTGTAGCTTGTGGGTTTGGGTGATTTTTTTAGTACACCACGAATTCCAGCTGCTATGAGCTTCTGATGTTGTATTTAAAATGAAAAGCAGCCTGTAGTACTTGCAACCAGGTCTCATTTTTCCCTGGCTTTTGAGATGTACTGTTACAGAGTTTGGCACGTTACCTAGTGATTGTTCTGTGTCTCACTGATTGCAGGCTCCACATACCTCTATTTATTTTGTGGGGTGGCTATTATAATGGTTATGTCCCTTCTGCTCAGGGTGCTGTGGTAATGACAAAGAAATAACGAATGAACTGCTGCCATTCAGGAGAGACTGGCATGGCAGAGTGCTACCCATGTCAGGGCTTTCTGGTTGCGTGGCAGCTGGATGGTGACTTCAATGGGAAATAAACCTTTATCCTTGTCATGGCAGGGTGCATTCTGTGAATCTTTCCAAAGCCCCAGTCAAACAAAAGCCTTGTTTTCTTGATACAGCTTTCCTACTCATCCTTTGCTGAAGGCCCTGATCTGAAATCTTTTGGATGAGACCAGGGAGCATTCCCAAAAGGAGCTTAAGGCTGCTGGGAATCATCTCTGACTTGATCTCTCTTAGAGAAAGCAAAATTGAAGCAAGGACTGTAATACTTGGTACAGTAGGGAAAGAAAGAAATTACACTGATACTGGAACAGCTGCTGATGGGGATGTTTGAAACTCACAGTAAGAGAAACTTCAAGGTACCCATGGTATTCTTTGCACATACCTACTGACCCTGAAAGGTAGCCCTGCCAAAAACCCTCCAAAAGTCAAACTCACTCCCGGAGTCATTTTTTGCCTCACATTCACGGTGAGAATTTATCCCTGCATTGATTTCCTTTTCCCATTGAGCATTTGCTCTGAAGGCAGCCGAAGTTAATGGAAGTCCTCTGGGAGAAGCAAGTGCAGGATACGAAGCAGTGCAGATGGCAAAGCTTTGGCTGAATTGGTCGATCTGCACCAGATGCACGAGCAGGATGGGATGGAGCTGTGATGCCTCTCCGTGTGCAGAGAAGAGAGTGCTGCTAAGGTGGACTCATGTCGGCTCAACACCTTCACATGGATATAGTGCAACTTCTGCTCATTTAAAAAGCTGTGGAGACGTAGCCAGCTGCTCGGTACCAGAGCATGGATGAACAGGCAGCTACAGCCCAGCTTACACCCGTGGCTCAAGTGACAGCGGGAGTCAAAGCCAGCACGTTGCAGGTGCTTTCTGGCACCTGCAATCTTTTCAATGCTCTTTACAAGCTTTGCAAGTTAAAGTGTCAAGGCGTGACAAACTAGGTAGCAGTGCATTCCTTATATTTCGTATCCCAAAAGGGGCTCAAGGCTGGGACCAAGAAGGCACAAACTTGGGAAATAACATAGCTGAGGAGTTAACACAAAAGTACTATGTCATTTATTAGGCATTACTTAGCACTTATTTCACATTTTGCCCCCAAATTTCCCAAAGCAACATATATTTCCCCACTTCCTTTCCCTTCGTCCCCTTCTTTTGGATAAAGCTGCCTGTGCTCTATAGATACAGTTGCTGAGGAATATAACGTGAACACAGATAAATACAACATACACAGCAAAAAATGTATTATAGTATTACAATAGTCAAATAATGTAGTTAGCCTCAAGCTACAGCAGTGCCTACGTGCTACAGGGAACCAGTTCAAGACCAGCAAGCGGAGCCACTGTACAGGAACAAACCAGCGTCGGCAGTGTTAGGCAGGGCAAGGGACCGAGGGAGGTGTTCTCGGGGTGCCTGAGCAGGCAGGTGGCTGCCAGCCGTGGGGTTCCGCTCTCAGGAGACCCACCCAGAGCCTTGGAGATGTCTTCAGCCCGTTTCAGTTCTGCGGCAGGTCCGTGGAACACCTTTACATTTGTTCATTGTGCATACATACAGAGTCACCCCCACATTTCTCTGTTAGGCTATGTTTTCTTTATATATATACTTTTTTTTTAACTTTTAACTTTTGATTTTTTTTTTTTCTTACAACTGTTAAAAAAGTTTCATGGTAAAAATAACTCACTATAGATACATATACCCAAAGTGGTGTGATACTTTATATAATAAAAGATGAAAATAGTCACTTTCCATAATAAAAATAAGTTCTATTTTTTGTTTATTTTACAATATACTTAATAATTCTTTTCTTCTTCTTCTTCTTCACTCTGAAAGTAAATAGGTCCCATTTTGATAGCGCTTCTGAGTCGATTAAAGTGGCAAGAGACTGGAGAATGGCTTATAAGCATTTTGAGCAGCCGCATTCCACATGTCTCTCCAGTTCTTCCGTGAAGGTGGAGCCATCCACGCACTGGAAGAAGTATTTCCGCCTCTTGCTGCGGAGGGGAACGCAGCACTGCCCGTTGCCGCAGCCGCCGCGGCATTCCAGGCGGGGTACTTTGGAGGCAGTGGCACACGACGTGTAGCCCTGCTGCTTACGGACTACTTCTCGAATGATCTCTCCTTGGCAGAGATTCTCTGGTGAAGGCAACAGAGACGTAAAGGAAAAAAAAAAATAAAAACAACACTGGTGACTATATGGCCAGATTCCCCCCAAACATCAGCAAACAGCCCTGGGCTCGTAATGATAGTTAAGGCAAACAGATGGCATGAGAAGGGCCTTAATCTTCTACTGCTTTGTACCTGCCATCAGAACAGAGCTTGTGTTACACAAATGTGTAATATCCGGCAGCAGGCAGAGGCCAGGCAGGCCTGCTGGCTTTGATCAGCGGTTCTGGAAGGCCTTTAATGAATGCTGAGTGTTGAATCCTACAACACTCCTGCAAAATGTGGATCATTTTTACTAGGTCTGCTTCTCAGAATCAAAGGTCAGCCTGCTCTGCGTGACATTAGCAATCTGGGGTACCTGAAAAAGTCTGCGCTGTTCTGCAGTCACTTTGCAGCAGCCAGATACGTTTTGGTGAGGCTGTCTACGTGTGTAATTTGGAAAGCCTGTGGTTCATTCACAGGAAAGGTACAAGCTAGATAAAATTAATACAAACCAGCTTCTCCCTTCTGTACAGAAACAACAACAAAAAAAAAAAAGGCAGAAGGGGTGAAGTTTCCAAGGAGTCTTTTCAGGTCAGGGCAGAAGAGTTGGTCCTTCGCCCTAGTAGGAAAGTCCAGCATGGTCTGTGGAATTCCCCGGGAAACCTGCCCAGCTGCATCAGAGGGAGCAAGCTGAGGATCTTTGCCACCACTCCAGATGAGCAGTACCTCCTGCCTTCTGGCTCCTGCTCCTGTCATCTACAAGAGCCCTTGGTATGCAGGGTAAGACCTTTCCCAGCACTGCAATTAACTGATCACTGCTCTCTGAGGTTAAACCTCACGACGACCTCCCCTTTAAACTTTCCACCAGAATTTTGGGTGCAGCAAACCTTGAGGATTCAGAAGGCAATAAAACTCTCTGCTACAGATGTTCCCCTTTCCATGTGTTGGACAGTAGCTAGCTAGCTGTCCTGTGGTTCTTTTCTCCTCCCTGTACTGCTCTGCAGAGCCCGACTCGGCTTTATCTTTTACTATTTGCCACTTACCCCCAGATACGAGTCACATGGAAAAGAGGTAAAAACAAAGGTGTAAACCCGAAATGCAGCAGAGCAGCGCGGTGGGCCCCGTGGCCAAGCGTACCTCTGTCACAGTGTTCTCCACTATAGTTGGGATCACAGTCGCAGTAGGGCTCCCCATGCTCGGAAATCTTGCACTGCCCATGGTTGCATTTCAAGATCCTGCAGGGATTCGAGGAATTGTTCTTCTTGTCACAGTACGTGCCCGTGTAGCCCTCCACACACTTACAGGTGTACGCAACATTGGCCGCCACGCACTTACCATGCAGACACCTGGAGAAAGAGAAGCATTTAGAGCTGGCCTGTGTTAGGCATGACAGTTCCTTTTCCCAGGGATGTTTGGTTTTGGCATTTCTGCCCATTTAATTCCAGGATACTAATCCAAAAACAGCAGTTCAGCGTCAAACACTCTGAAGAAACTGTGAGTTTTCAGTCAATACTGGGTAACGTTCAGGGAATACATTTAGAATTTGTGATCCTAAGTGATCTGTTTGAAAAACACGAGGCCGTGGCCAACGCTTGGCATCCGCACAAGGCAGCTCGCATTTACAGCATCAGCACGTGGGACTAAGTGCCAACAATCAAGCTGCATGCCCAGCCTTCCTGAGCTGAATTACTCTACAAATAATATCAGGTGATGAGAACCAGCCTGATAAACAAAGGTGCTTGTGAAAAGCTATGCACAGACTTACTGACAGGCAGTTGTAGTTGAAGTGTTCCCTGGCTCATGTGGTTTGCACTGGGCTTTGGTATATCTGAGAAACACCACAGGGAGGGGGGTTGATTCTTTGCAGGTTCTCTGACACCATTCCCACTGTTGGGACAGGGACAGACTTGAAGTGGACTGAGGACAGGGAAGATAGCAACACTGTCCAGCTGTAGAAAACTGCTTAGGGCCCATAAACCTTTGCTATATAAAGTCCTACTTGACATAAACACATCTTTCTCTTACTTTATTTTCTTTCTGGTACCTTAAACTTGTTCCCTGCTTACGTTGAATCCTTGTACATTTTGGTTTTAAGCTTTGAACTGAAAGCACAAATAATAAAAGTGTTTTCAGTCAGGTGAAGACATGCAAAGTACTGTAATAAAGGGAGTCATGGTCTATATAAAGGAGTATTTTCTGCCCCACCAACCAAAGGTGTGCTTGAATAGTAACTCCTGTTCTCATCAACTACCTGTTCTTCACAGTCACATTTCCTCACTGGGATTAATCTGAGTGCTGGAGCAGACACCACCCAGCACCATCGTCCCCTGCACACAAAGGGCTGGGCTTTGAGGAGACAACTCTAAAAGGCTGAAGTGATTTAATGAAAGGTGGGGCAGTACATGAGCATTAAAAATACACACAGCTACTTTCCTTAGCAAGGGAGCTAGTTCAGGATCACAACACCCTCCTTGGATTATAGGAGAAACAATCCCTCATCACATAAACATCTGGAACTCCCTTATTTTTCTCTAACCACAACAGCTTCAGGCTGATGTTGGAAATTCAAGGAAATGTTTGGATCTCCGAGCATTTCTTCACACCTTTGGTCTGTAAACTGTTGGGTGCTTCTCAACACCTTCCAGGGTTCAGTACTTTGCAGAATTAGACCCAGAAGCAAGTTTAAAATGGTACCTCTGCCAACTTGAATTTCTGCCCTTAAGAGAGTGATTATTTGCTGTGTCAATTTACCTGTCAAGAGTATGTGCTTGTGAAAAGCCCCTTCCACAGGCACCACAACCAAAGCAGCTTCTAAACCAAAAGTACTTCCATCTGCTTATGAAATGGCACTGAACTACGCAGACTCTGCTCTGTGTTGGGCTATTTCATTTGGTACTCACCACCAGTAAGTTATTCATCCCATGTTCCTGATGGAGATGTGGATATTGAGCCTTTGAACCGTGAGTGCTTTGCTATCATGCTCCCTTTCTGCGCAACTCCACTCTACCCTTTAAACTTGCATGTTGAAGTTTTCAGGGGTGTTTCAGAGGGTGTCATTAAAGTCAGCTCTTTGGGAAATTTAAAACTGCTCACACTGGAGCGCATAACGGTCTTGAGGGAGTCAGTCTGAATACTGGGTCCAATGCTGCTGTGAGCATATCCCTAAAACACGCACCCTCTGCTCCCAGGTAGCTCTGCTCTGGATAAGTGCAGGTGCTCACTGCCTTAGAGGTAAAGCCATACCCATTACCAGGAGGGGGTGTATTTTAATGTGTAGAGTCACAGCTGAAAGCATGACCTGCAGCATTAGCACCTTGGCTCCTGCAGGACAAAGAGCCCACTTGAGAGCGAGAGACATCAGAACACGAAGTGGGAGGTGGGAGTTGCCATGGATGCTGACTCTCAACTGTCAGTAATTTCACGTGGGAATCCAGCACCTCCAAAAATAGTCTGATGTGGTTTTACAAGATGAAATGTGAAATATGCATTAGCTGTAAAGCTTCCACCCTCCCGTCAGCATTCATCCAAGCTTACTTGTGGTTAAGACAGGGGTCTCCAATTTCCTGGTCACACAGCGGGCCGGTCCAGCCTGGGTGACATTCACAAATCACACTTGTTTTCTCTAGGGAGCGGCAGATACCGTGCTTGCAGATGTTACAGGATTTGCAGCCAGGAAGGACTCCTAGTGACTGCTGTGGTAAATCCTTGAAATCCTGCAGCTCATTGTTGATACGGACGTCGTGAATACATCCGTGAAAACCATTTGGTGTCTTATCTGCACCCTGGCGCAGTGAAGATAATCCAGTAGAGGTCGGGATCCCTTCAGATAAAAACAAATAAGGGAAGCTTTACTCACAGTTACAATGATAATACATAAATTATAGTTGCTAAGGTTTCTTTTGTCACAGCCCCTTATAGTCTTTAAGGAATTAATTCACATAGGATCTTTGTAAGGTAGCACAGTCTCATTGTCCTCATTCTGGAAATGGAAAGAACCAAAAATAAAATCACTTTCCCAAGCTTATGTTAGAAGTCTATGACAAAAAAAAAGCGCCCATTTTTTTTTTTTGGCCACTGGCCATGTGTTCTTGCTCATTCTGTCTACAGGTTAATAGCAATTATCCTTCTGAAAGGTTGAAGAATGTCTTTACTTACCAGCAGGTAGCTACCACCTCTGGGATGTAGCAATATAGTTGGGCAATACTGAATCACAGCATTAAGACAGGGAGTGGTAAGAGTTCATACCATCAAAACTAGTGCAGGAGAGCTCTAGAGACAAGGGACAGCACTTCAGGAGGCCACGCCAAGTCTTTGTGGCCAGTGCCCTCCATCGTGTTCAAGTGCTCAGAAGAGTTCACAGGCCATCAGAGTCTGTTGGATGTTGTGACATCTGCCTGGGCGTGTGTTAGGAGGGCAGTTGCTAGACCAGGTGATGTAGGTGGAGAGATAGAAATTGTGGGAGCATGAAGGCTCCTGTCTGTCTTAAAGCTTAGTGTAGGTTAGAAACAATTGCTCCGCGGAAATTTCATCGATGACTTTAACCAGTCTGCAGTGGAAGGGCAGCTGGTGTCCATGGGAACACACGGAGAGCTGGCACATGCAGAACAGGGAGGGTTTAGAAAGAACTGAGGAAAATTTTAATAGACAATGAAAAAAAAGTCTCCACCAAGAGAGTGGAGCTTCTGGTACCCAACAGTCCCTCACTTCAGGTCTCAAGGTTTGTCCTGTGAATGCATTTTTGTAGGCAGCTTTTGAGAATTAGTATTGATCCACAGTGCACACCCATTAACAAAACTTTTCTATGTGATTGCTTCCCAAATTTCCTGTGTATAAATTGCTGTTGGTATCTTTTATGCCGTGCTAGAGGGAGAAATTGTGATGGCCTGACCAGCAGATTCTCTTTAATGTGTAATGCTCTTTAATAATCTGTGACATTCTTATTAGGAGCCAATTACAGAAGTTCAGCTCAGTACAAAGCAAGATTAGCCAGTTCTGTGATTTACAAGGGCAATATTCAGGGTTCTTTTAGAAAAGTGGTATTCAAGGGAATTATTCACAAGAGGCTTGACCAGCACCAAGTGAAATTGGTACGAGTCCCTACTACTGGCTTCAATGATCTCATTAGAGAAAGGCCAAAGACTTTCTGAGTCCATTATTGTTCTGCTAACTTTCATATTTGGAATAGGCTGACTAAAAATTCAAGAACTCTGTGTCACTGAAAGGGAGAGATTTCAACATTCAGTCCAGAACAGAGCTGAAGGGAGTTCTGGCAAAAACAGATCAATTGAGCAGAGCACAGCCGTCACTCTGTCTCTCGTATCCAGACACCTAATCAGTGGGATACTCGTTATTCCAGGAATCTGTTCCCCAACCCACTTGGCCCCTCCTTCCCCCCAAAATCAGTACCGAATGTGAAAAAGCTTCTTAACTGAAGTTTGGTCAGTTCTAATGTCTTTATAATACTGAAAGTCCAGCTTCAGTTTCCAATGAGAAAACTATTAGCCAAGAAGTTCTTAGTCAGCTTGTGTTTAAATATGGTTTGGAGGTTTTAATCTTTTTTTTGTTTGTTTTCAGAAAAAAATTTTTAGATGTCTATAAAATTTTGAGCAGAAATACCACTCATTTATGGTACGTTTGAACCTACCGACTCTTGGTTTGCTTTCTTACCATGACTGTTTGCAATACTCCCATTGTATTCTTCAACTACAACATCTTGGTGCCAGCCAGTTCTGAAAGCTTTAGGAATGCCAAAGCGATCGTTTTGGCTGTGGCTGTGTAACGGAGAACCCGGCCGCGCTGTGCCAGGGCCAGCTCCCCGCTCTGGCCTGCGAGATTCTGCTGGCCCGGCGGTGGGGTGCTGGGGGGCTATGGAGCAGAACAGCAGCAGCCTGGTCTACAGGCTCTCTGCTCAGGGAAGCAACCTCTGGCAGAGGGGAAAGGCAAAATGCTAGTCTGCTGGTCCCCTCCACCCCTGCCCCTGAGAGTCCTTCCCGTAGGATGGAAGATGACTTGCTTCTGAGAAGACATGTTAAAACCCCAAAGTCCAGAGCAACTCACTCTACCTCCAATGTAGAGGGGTGTGTTGAGGCTGGCAGACGACTGTTTCTGGAGTTTTCCTAGACTCTTGGGAGTCCCCTTGTCCACCACCAGGTTCAGAGTTTGATTCAGCATCACAAGTTCCACACTGTGAAACTGCCCATCATTTACTGTTTCCACACTGAAAAAAAAAGAAGATAATTAGAAAATAATGTTAATAATGAACTGCTTCTGTGACATCCTGTGTCCCAATAGGACACCTTCCAAGGCACAGCTCCCATTTCATGCTCCTTTATGGTCACTGTGTTCTCAACATTTCCTCCAGCGTGAGCCTCCAAGGTAGAAATTTAAACACTGCTGATGTCAGTGCAGGCAGCACCCACACCTACAGAACCCTGGAGAGGATGCTCACCAGGACAGCAGCTACTGCAGTTGTGTTTCCCAGGGCAAGAATGCAAAGGTGTGGCTACACAATATAGTGGCTTTGGTGACAAAATGACTTAACATCCCCTGTTGCGTGCTCTCAGGCGCAGTTTGCTGCCCCTCTGTCACGGTGCTTGGTGCCCGTGGTGTAGGCTGGGCCACTGAGATGAGGTGGCCTTGTACAGTTAGTTTAAACTGGGGTTGTTTCATAGGGACAGGGAGGGATGGTGGAGGGCAGTTTAGGTGAGAGACATCAGCGGCCTCTGAGACCAGCATTTCCCCACAGCAGAAGAATCTTCTAACTACATGCTGAGGCATAAGGACAGGCTGAGTTTCTGAAAGCCAGAGGAGGAATTCAGGAACCTTTGGCTTATAAATGACTGGGGCACTTATTCAATCCAGTCCAGTCTAACCTGAACACAAGGAAATCTGTCAAACTGCCACTCCTCTTTGAGACACGTTTAGAGGTACATTGAAGCATATGGCAGTAGGAATTTTTTGGTGGGGACAGGGAGCTGGCAGCTATCTGAGCAGACAAGACATTAAAGGCACCGTGTATTTATTGCTCAGGTATTTTCAACACTGATCTTTCAAATGCATGAAGCCTGCAGCAAGTCAGATAAGAGTTCTTTGCTAGTCTGTACCACACACAATCATCACCTCCATCTTCAGTTCAGTCTCCCAGAAATTAAAACGTGCAGTGATACAATTCAATTTTCATCACACTATCATTTTAATTTTCAGGGCAGCTTCAGCTCTCAAGCCTTTATGCTGTACGTTGAAATTCTCTACAACAACCCGACAGCTTCTTGCACTCCTAAAAGCAGGGAGGGGCAAGGGTGTGGGATTACCTGCTCTAGAGCAAAGAGGGTTTCAAATTAGGCTGGTAGTTATAGACATGATGGGGCTTTTCCAGTGCTGTAGATGTAATTAAATGGTACAGCCTCTGTTCCACACGCATGCAAACAGCAGCGCATAACGAGGGTCTAATAGCAGTAGCGGTTACAGCCAGAATTAGACTGTAGCTTCTGAAAACTGCCCACATGCACAGTGCTGCCAACACATCTTAAGCCTGGCCTACGAGCACCCTTTTCCAAATTCCTCCTGGCAGGCTCATTAGGTGGTTCTGTTTTGTGTGGCTAAAGACAGAAAACACTAATTGTGGGCTCTAGGCATCCTGAGATACGGCTTTGCCAACACCCTGGTTTTGGGATTGCTGCACAAGTGGTAAGAGCCTTGTTAAAATGTATGAGGTTAGTTTTAAGAATGAGTTTCTGCCCATTCAGATGGCCTGCAAGCTCAGTATCCTCTCTCAGTGAGTTACAAAGTCACAGGTCAGATTCCTTTCAGGTGTTCTGTAAAGCTGCAGCACAGATGTCTCTCAGCAACTTACCCAGGTTTTCTTTGCTGTCAGTGGAGAGGAACAGGCATACTTAAGGAGTGACTCATCTCTAAGGATGAATCACCCTTTAGATGTGTCCACCTCCCAACCTAGATGACTTGCTGCCCATCTTTAGCACCAAGTCCTGCATAACTGATGGGCAAAGGCGTTTTATCATGGAAACAGGGCCTCAACATTAAAAACAAATTACATGACTTGGAAATGACAAGAATTCCATTGTTCCTGGAAGAAGTTTCATTTTTATAATGCTTTACAGTGGACCTGACAGAAGCAATTATGCATGAGCAATGTCAGGCGGAGAGTCATCACTGCAGGCATTGCTGAGGATGTGCTTGTTGCAGAAGAGCCCACTGCTGTTTCAGAATGAGCCAACGTGCCTGTACAGCACTGCTGTCTCCACAGGCTTTTGGGATGAATCACCAGCACATATGCCTTTCAAGGTTTACATAAGATTACGCAGGTTATAAGATGACAGAGGTATAGGAGCACGTTTACTGTGTGGCTTTACATAAACATGAGGTAAGTTCTGCAACAGAACAGCTCCCAGGAAAGCTCTGCTGCCTGAACTTTGCGGGGGGAAAAGCAGCTGGGCCGTGGTTGCTGCCCATTCTCAGGATGGTGAGAGAGCCCTGGGGAGCCAGGTTTCGACAGCCCGCGGCCAATGGTACTGTCTGAAGTCTTATTAAGATTAAAAAATAAAGGCTCGACGGTGTACAAAAATCCAGACCCAGTTGCTCTGGTAGACAGTCTGGCTCAAAATACGGTTATGTTAGGGCTCCTGCAAGGGCAGTGAGTTGTGTGGGCGGGAGAAGAGGCCGAGGACCTATGCCAGACACACTGCCGAAGGTGCCGTAGCCTCAGAGAAGCAAGTCTGTCATCGCTGTACCCGAGTCCGCTGTGCGGGGGCCCACACCTTGAGCAGAATACTTTATGGATTGACAACGCAATTAAGTTTGAAAACAGCTGGTCCCAACTTTCTGTTTAGAAATTCTTGCATCCTGCTAAGTATCTGCCAGGTTACAAGAAACAGCTGTGCTACGGCAACGCGCCGAGTGGGTGATCCCCGTGCGCTCCCCGCATCTCTGACTGTCGTGGTGCAATGCTTAAGCCGCACGGGTAAAGCGCTCAGAATTCCAGCTGAAAGGTGCCGGATAAATGGAAACACGTATTTGTAATTGTCAGTCCATGCAGAAGTGCCAGTGACAGGAAGAAGCACAGCCCAAACTCCTCAACTCCGGGAGCTGGGCGGTGAGGAGGTGGGAGAGATGGCTGGACAACAGGGAATCCCTCCCTGGTGGGATCAATATCTGAAGCTAAGGCACCAAACGGTGTAGTTATCTGAAGAAGGCCAAGCTATGACCATTTGTCAGAGGATGACACTATCACGTCTGGCAGGGCTGGTTCTTCCCTGGGCCAGGATTTTGCAGGCATTAATCACCGACTCCTCCACAGCGTGTGCTTTTTCCAGATTATACCTTGACTACAAAAGTCTGTGAGCGCTGGTGATGGAAGCAGCCACCCCACGTGGTGCTCACGCCTTTCAGCATACCCAGGGCTCCTATTTTTGCCGTAAAGGGAGGGAGAGATCCCTGTCTGTAGGTACGCATGGATGAGTGTTACTCAGTTCTGACTCCTTCACTTTTTAACTCGGAATTAGGATAATCTGTGCATGGACACTCAGAGCCATCACCCAACACTGCAGTTCTGTAAAGCAGATAAAGTCCAAACAGGCAAAACACTCACTTGCTTTTTGAGAGGGCACAAACCTATGATAGAAGAGCTGAATGTGGACAACCAGGATGGCAGAAACCCTGAGCCAGGAGATACTTGTGCTAAAGCACATACTGCTGTTGCTGACAGAACGACCTTCAGATGCCTTTGGATTTTGAGAGCGACGGAGACAACACTGGGGAAGAAACCAGTGGTGAGAGAAATGCTACATGAACTCTCATGTGTAGCTGGGCCCTTAGGAGACTCAGCAATCGTCTGAGACAGCTGGAGACAGTGGCTTGGCTGGAGATGAAGGGAAGGAAGCCACAGACGCTGAGCAGCGCATCACAGCGCAGCTCACAGCACAAACTTGCTGCGCTCGGCTTTTTTTCAAGGGGCCTCTTCCTGACCCAGCTCTCTGCGAGGGTTTCATTAAGATCTTAATTGAATTCTTACTGGGGATCAGGTGGTGTTAGGGAGCTCTGCTTCCCTCTGCCTCCGAGCCGGGCATGATGGTGTCCGAGGGGCAGCCCTGCGCTGCAGCGCTCCTGGCCACAGGGCTGCCAGCGTGACCTGCTGGGCCGGTGACCTGCCCAGGGTGACCTGCCGGGCTAGTAACCTGCCACTGGTGACCTGCCAGCGGTGCCCTGCTGGGCGGGTGACCTGACACGGGCAAGCTGCCACCGGCGAGCTGCCGGCACGGGCACGGAGGTGCCGCACGCGCGGCGAGGCGTCCGGCCCGAGCGGGGGACCCCGCAGGACGGCGCGGCACAGGCTGCGGCCAGCAGGGGGCGCTGCAGCACCGCGGAGCGGGCCGGGGAGCGGGGACGGCGCCTTCCCCCGGCCCCTGCTCGGGAGTTCCCGCCGCAGCTCCGGTCTCCTCTCGGCGCGCCGGGTCAGAGGAACCCCGCAAGCCGGTGCGGCGGGACCGCTTCGCTCCCCGCTCAGCACTCAGCGGCCGGCAGAGCCCCGCCGTGAGCCGGCCCCTTCCCTGCCGCAGGTTTCCCTGCTCCGCGTCCCGAGGGCGGGTCTGAGCCAGGCGCGGAGCGGCGCGCGGGGCGGCGGGGAGAAGCCGAAGCGGCCGCAGGAGCGGAGCCGCTGCTCCGACAAACCGGGTCCCGGCCTCTGAGCTGTGCCCAGGCTGGGAAAGAAGACAGTCGGGAATTTCTAGCCGACTTCCCAGTGCAGCGTTTTGTGGCACCGCCATCGGATAGCATCTAGTTTGCAATATATTCTTGTGGGAAAAAAAAGAGAGGAGTAACGTTTGAACTGCGAACACTTTAAAAGCGTAAGCAAGGATTTTCAGGAATGTAATAATAAAACTTGCTAAAAAGTAACGGAAGTAAAAGGAATCCGAAGGCTAGTTTTATATAGCAGGGCGATTCTGCAGGACCCAGGAAGTGGTTCTGGTGCGGCAGCAAGCACTCTGCTGAGGGCCCATCTCCTCAGGCTTTTCACACTCTCTTCGTTGTCTCTGCCCAACCTACACGTGAGTCTCGGTACAAACTTGACACCGAGAAACCACTTCAGTTCTCTTCCAAGCGTAAGCACCTCTGGTCCTGTAACGAGCGTTATCTTGAGGGAGAGGAAGCAATGTGCCACCAAAGGCTGAGGACTGGCGGGAAGGTGTCTCCGGAGCAGCAGATCCCAGCCAGAGCTGGCTGCCCCACAGGGCCCCGGGTAGCTGCCATCCCTGCCTCCCTGGCAAAGGGGACACACCTGCTGCTCCCCAACATGCAGCATCCCTCACCTTTCTCTTCATTACACTCCTCTTTCTGCAGTCCAGCTTGCGCATCTTGGCACAACCCTTTGCACTGCTTTCATCAAGGTCACCCTCACCCAGAGCTAGCTGTGAAATCTGATCAGATTTGGGGAAAAAAAACCCAAAACAAACAAAAAAACCCAGGAAAATACTGGGCATGTGGGTAGAGACCAGCTTCCAAAGCACCTGAGAAGACCCTGTTCCCTGTGTGTCCAGGTGGGAAGCTCAGAGCTGCCATCCCAGGGAAGGGGTCTGTAAAAGAGCCATTACCAGTGTGTATCGTAGGGAGCTGGCCTCATCTGTCGCTGCGATCCCAGCAAGAGGAGCCAACGGACCCATTGCACAGGGCACTGCATACACACCATGGACACAGCCTCTGCTGGGGGCTGAGGCTCCAGAACACAAAGAAATGAAGGGAAAAGCATGTGTATCAAACACAAACCCCCAGGCAATATAGGAAAGAGATGATTTCCACTCTAATTTTTGATCTATTTCTCCTCCTTCCTCTATTTTCCTTCCCCTCAACCCCAACCCCAAGCAGACACAGATGTTATAAACACTGACTCCCCTCACTCTAATAGCCATGAAAGATTTAGAGCAGAGCCACTATAAATATGCCCGTGAACAGAAACGCATTAAAGGATTAAACCATTCAATTTGAACTTGTAAAACTTGGGCTTTGGGTCAGTTTTCATCACTGACGTGTAATACACCTTTAGTGTAGACAGCAAAGAACAGCAGGGCAGAGAAGTCAAAAACAAGAATAGCTTTAAGTATCAGCAAACCATGTCGCTGAGGAAATGTATTACCATCAATTATGCAAATGAGGACATCAATTCATTAGCTACAGTCTCCAGATTTTCCCGACCTCCGTCTTAATGGGGACATGCCTCATTTGAAGCACAGGACAAAGCAAACACAACGATGGTGACTGGGGAGTGAAGGCCATGGGGAACACTGAACGTAGATAATCTTTGAAAACATTTGAAGCAGAAGGGAATTCACAGAAATGTATGTCCAAAAGAGCTTAAGAAGAGCTGGGAAGAATGGGTTCCAAAACCAAGAACACAAGATGAGCGCTGCAGGGATCTGCATTTTGGGAGCCATGAAACTCACACTGTGCCGTGCTGACTTCAGGTGATGGTTTGTCACCTTTCCAAGCTACAATTTCCTCCTGCCCGTAGTTCCAGTTATAATCAGTCCTTGGCCTAAAATAGACTTAAACTTCTCCATGGCAACAAAGGCAAAATCATAATTGAAGTAGTGTTTGTGCTACCTCTACAATAACACATCACTTCAAGCACTATCATCTTCAGATGTCAAATAAAAACCACATGTTGAGGAAAAAAAAATAATGAAAAATGCCAATGAAGCACAAGACTGGGGATATAAAAGGTAAAAGAGATATATTCAAGCACTCAAGTTCACATTCAGCTTGAAGTACGCTCTCTTTTGTTATCCTGTTTTACATGACTGGAGCGTCAGGTCTCCTAGGCTGAGAGCACTCGACATCCAGATTATTTTTTTTTTTCCTTGATACCTCCATTTTTGCTTTCTTGATTTTATACCTTTTCGCCTACTTACAACTCTGCAGACCACCCAAATAAGCCATCTTTCTCTTCTTGGTGTTTACAGCCCTTAAACACTGGCAGCTGATTACCGTATCTCCCTTAATGATCGTTTGGCCAGGCTATGCATATCTAATTTCCAGTCATAATTCAATTCCTGCAGCACCCCTGCCAACAGTGAAAGTTATTGTATTACAGACCTTCGAAGGGAAAAGCAAGGACCTCTTTTATATCCCTGCAACATGCAATTAACACAATCCTGACCCCTTTCCCTACTTTATTCATAAAAGGGTCAGCTTCACGGCCAGGGTAAACACTCCTTGTTTGCAGTGAATTCTCCCTGACATGGGTGAGAGGTCTGACACCTCCCTCCAAGCCCACTGCTGGGAGCCGAAGCTGCGCTGGTCTCCGACTGCATCACCAGGCCTCCGCAGAGCCCAATGCTTCACTCTGCTAACTGAGAATTCGTTAAACGCAAGCGGACTGGCAGTAAAAATAGCTTGAATGAACTCTTCGGGGTCCAAGGCCTCTCCTGAATGCCAGGTCACGGCATTTCTGCCCTCAGCCCCAGAACTCCCCCAGAAGGAGTTGGCGCCTCAGGGCACAGAGCGCACCGTGGTGCCATGAGCTATTGCATCGCGCTGTCCGTACGGTAACGTGCGTCACACGAAGTAACAAACCCAGCAATTACGGAGTGTAAAAACAATCACATATAGATTGTGCAACACTCCCGGGACTCGTTATATCTGTTATCCTTAAGAAAAATGACTCTGCAAACAGCAGAGAGGAAGGCAGGCCGTGGCAGAGCAGCAGGGCCGGTGACAGTGCCAAGCGCTGCGTCCTCCCCGGGGAACGGGCCACATGCTGCGTGGCACTCGCCAGGACACATCCCCCTGCCCTGCCAGGACGCAAAACAGAACAGGGTGCTCGCATTTGCTTTTTAGCACCAGTGCCAGACGCTCCTGAAAACAGCTCTGCCATTCAGATGGATATCAAACCTTAGGTTCTGAGGAGGAAATCCATCAGGTGTCCTCCCAGAGTCACTGAATCGGGAGGAACGTTTACACCAGCTATCCCCTTTTCAGAGATGGAAAATAGGAAGGTATTTGCCATTTAGCAGCAGTGAGCAGAGCCACTAGGGAATACAATTAAAAGGGCTTCCAATTAGATTGACAGAGAGTGACGGGTTTTATCTGCAATTGGAGGCTAAGCCCCAAGGAAAAAAAAAAAGCTGTGTTGATTTAGAAACCTGATGCATGGTCAGGAAATTAAACTATTCCACATCATCTGTGGCAACATAACTGCAGTTGGATGCTTCTCCTTCCACAAACCAAACAAAATCCATTGCTATTTGACAAACAGTCTAGCAGCTGCCGTACCCGCCTTCTCCAGCAGCACTGGGGCAGGCTGGCAAATGCAGAGCTGTGGGGCACGTTTCTGTTCTGGAGGGCTGCACAGAAACATGCGGTACCTTCAAGATCACCCAGCCCTGCAGGCACTTCTGAGACAGACTGTATCTATTGAATCCAGAGCCTGGTGCGTGGTATAAACGGGATATAAATCTAGCACACATGGCACACATCTAAGCTTCATGTTAGTCATCATGTTTACAAGAAAGTTACAGGCAGAAAAAAATAAACATGTTATAGTAGCTTGCTTCGTGTTGTTCTAAGACAAAAACCTCACAATTCAAGACATGAGCCAGTCATTAGTGCATAGGAAGTCTGTAAAGGAATTTTGACTGTGATCATATTTATTGTCTGTTATGACAATGCTTCAACTGATTACTGATGTAATCGGTATTAACCAACTTTGGCACTGTACTATGGGACTAACGACCCACGGTACAGCAAGAAAATACCTTCTAAAATACATTTGCACACCTTTGTCCTACTTACTGGAAACATTGTTCAGCACAAGAACGTACTTCCAACATAAACCAAACTGACTGCTCAGAAGGTGGACTAACATCAGCACTAATTTACGATGGCTCAGTAGCTGCCAGGACCACTCTCACGGTTTCACTGATGCTCTCACTAGAAGAAACAGTGAGGCCATGTTATAGACAAATGATTAAATCAGGGCACCTGCTGGGGTGGAAGAAGCAGGTCTTATTTCACAGTTAACTTCTGGTTTGGCTGGGCAGCTTTAAGGCTTGAACTGAACTGGCTAAAACTCAACCCAGCTACTGACCTTAACAAATAAGGGAAAATATTTTATAATGCAAGTTCTTTCATTTTCAGCAGTAATTTTCTTTGATGATAGAGCTATATTATTTTTAGTTATAGTCAAATCACTGTAGAGACAACTTTTGGCTTCACCATTCATTTACAGAAACCCAAGACTACTACTTACAGAAAACCA
Source organism: Actenoides lindsayi (assembly GCA_025331215.1). Classification (NCBI taxonomy): domain Eukaryota; kingdom Metazoa; phylum Chordata; class Aves; order Coraciiformes; family Alcedinidae; genus Actenoides; species Actenoides lindsayi. Next base: position 25,406 of record WTSP01004318.1, read on the forward strand.
GCAAGTACCTGCAAGGCGCTGAGCTACTTGTAAAGTTCAGCAAACTTCCAAGACCAAACGCCTGCCTTCTTGATGCTCTTGAAAATACTTAATAGTACTAACTGAATGGTTAACGCTCTCCATTGCAAAGTAAGATGCTGGAACTGTGAGGGATTTGCTTCCCACCTGTAAGCATAATCCTCTGAAGTGTCCAATACAGTCAGGAGAGAGAGAAGCTACATGGGGCCAGTATGTTGTGAAGTTACTCTGACTAGAGGCCCAACTCAGAGTAACTTAACAGACTGGCTCATTTTGGGTGTTCTCCCCCAGCTTTTGTTTAGTTATGAACTATGCCTATCTCAGCACCTCTCATTTCTTCTTGGAATGAATATTGTCATCTTATTGACTTCATTACGTTATTATTACTCTGTGCTGAAAGAAATCAGCATTATAATGTTACTGTACTAAAGTTATATGTACATGTGTGTACTGCACTCCTCTGTTTTGCATAACTCTCCCTAAAAGGCTGCTGATCAACAGAGGAACCAGCGGGGATGGACACAGCGTATCTGCTCCAGCATCCCTCCTGTCCCCTCGGCTGAGACAGCTGCCAGGAGACAGAGGGGCAGCTGGGCAGTGACTAAATAACAGGGTACAGGCCAGCTCACGGGGGTCTCTTTTAGAAAACAACATCAAACCAATTTATTTGCTTAACAAAATAACTGGGCAACAGACAATTTGCTTGTATGCTGTCTATGCATTAAAGCCAGCACAGGCTGCTTAAAAAGCCTCTTGGGAGGAAGAGGACTGTCTTCTGCCACCTGCTTGGAGTTGCTTCGGGTCTGCAGCTGTATTCTGATTTTTCTAGAGAACGATGATGAAAGTGACAGTGATGGTGTAGATGGCCACATCCCTAATCAAACGGACACAAGTAGTATCTCTGCTCTGACTTCAAGTGGCCATAACACAAGTTAATCCCAAGAATGAGTTAAAATGCCATGAAGCCCTTAGAGGCAGGGGAGCAGCTACAGAGCTTATTCCTTTCACAGACTGTGGTGTAAGTTCTCCAAAGTTCAATGATGAGTGCTGGGGGAAGCCAAGCACACGCCTGTCTCAGTCACAGGGCTTCGGGCAAGTCAGCAGCCCATGGATGCTGGCAGCATCTGCGTGTACTGGTGCAGTTAGACTTCTCTTGCCAGGGGACATCTGAGTGCAACTTAGACCGATAGATTTTGGGCCCTGCAGAAGGTGACCTGGGATTCAAAGAATGGAACTCCTGTTTCTGTCACTGCCACAGGGCGAGTGGCTTTAGATGACCTATTCCTCACCTCCTGAACCTGGTGCATAGTGGCACCGGCACCGACTCGCCTCACAAAAGGTTTGGCCGCCTTCTGATAAAAAGTCTCCCTCTGAAACACCCTACACATGTGGAAGGTTAGAAATACAGCTGTGGGTTTGCAGCACAGTGCTTCTGGGTACTCAGCTACTAACTGAAGAGAATGAGCTGGGCAGAGGCAAGGAGAGAGAGGACAGATGAGAAACTATCATTCTTGCAAGAGATACCGAATTGATTTACAAAGAAAAAAAATAATTCGGCTTAACAAGACGTTGCCTGCTAAGTCCTCAGGCAGCCTGAAGGACAAAACTTTACCCTTCTTAAGCTTCAGCACAGCAGAAGAAAGTTTCTGAATTTCATGAAAGCAAATATTTGATTCTGAACCAAATTATAAAAAGTTAGATGATATTTTAAGGTCTTGGCCTTACATTTTCACTGTCCTACAACATAAAAATCCAAAGAAGCCCAGGGAAATGCAATGTTTGTGGTTTGACAAGTACTCGCACACTTGCCTATTTCATCCCATTTAAATACATCCGAGCCCTTTATAAAGGCAAAAATTAATTCATCTGTCCTTTGCCTTGGCTCATGCAAGAGGTGTAAGTACATTCAAATTTTACAGCTTCTACTGTGCAGGTCAGAGATTAATGCCAGTTTCTTTCATTATATTTGATGCAAAATCCATAAGGAGTACCTGAAAAAATAAGAGTGTGTGATAGAATAAAATGAATTGCAAATACGCCGAATTGTTAAGAGCTCAGTGATGTCTCTTAGAAATCGGTGAAAAACAGTCTATTTAGAGACAATCCAGAAGAATCAGATAGGAATCCCAGCAGGGACAAGCCCAGCACAAGCTGCAGACTATGGAGGTATTAGGAAGAAAAGGACTACTCATTCAGTGAGCTCTGCAAAGAGAGTTTTTGTAAAAACTGGGTTTGACAAACTCTAATAATGATCCTGAGAGTAGTTAATGCTTTCACTGCTCCAGCACATTCCTCCCTAGAAGGCAGTGAATTAATGCTGAAGCCTCCCAGGTTTTTTGCAGATAAGCAATTGCAGCTAAAAAGAGTCAACCGCATAAAAATCCCCTCTGCCATTATCTTTGGAAGACGTGGAAGTCCTTCCATCACCAAAGCAACTGTTCAGCAACAGAACAGTGGAGAAGTCTATGAAATCTGAGCAGAGGACCAAAGTCCTTGAGTACTACCAAGTTCTGTTCAGGAGCAGCACAGACAGGGACCTGTTGGTGGACAACAAGTGCCAGTGGCCCTACAGGCAGCTGCCCGGGCTCCAGCCACGACGGGCAGAGGTTGAGGGATGTGGAAGGGAAGCAGCAGCCTGTAGATGCTGCCAGGGTAAGAGCCTTGTGCTGCTCCACAGCCTGGAGAGAGAAGGGACCTCACCCCCTGGAGACCTTCAGCACATTTCTGTAACAGTTGTTCTACTTTGTGTGCATTTCTGTACTCTTCGTGCACAGAGAAGCAGATTTAATTTGTCAGCCCACAGTCATCACATATGATGCAGATACAGTAAGAATTTAAGCTCCCTTATTTCAGGCCTTTTGCTTTAACCACAAGAACATCCATCTATGCTGTGTAAGTATTAGCCAGCCCATGAGAGCTGCATGATACAATCTGTAAGGCATATTTGTAACGATGGAGCATTTTTGAAAACAGATTATGCAAGGATACTTTTAAAAGGAATTATAATGTAATTTGGGTGTAGGCTCTGCAGAAAGACAAATGCAATTAATTCTTATGTTTTCCTAACTGCCTCCTTTTTCACTGCTGTCAGGAAGCCTGCAGGAAAACATATGATTTTAGACCAATGACGTCTGCATCTTGCTCTTTACCAGATATGACAGCCTGTATGCAACATGGCAATCTGGGAACTCTGGTGGGAATTACATCAGCAGTTTGTGTCAAATTGCTATTTTCCATTTCTATTAGGAAAGATTAATTTAGCATCCAAATCAATATGACTGTGTAATAGCATAAAATCTATCGGATAACAAAAAAAAATAAAATAAAATTACAAGTAAGGTCTTATCTCTGGTTCAAGTAATGGATGTAGGTGTAGAGAGTGAAAATAGGAAGCTCTCCCTATAGAATACAGTTAAACAGATATCAGCATCAACGGCTGAATGCTGACACTACAGAATTACATACTCTTTGTTAATTCAAGCTTTTAACAACTGGAGCGTGATGGCAAATAAAAGCAGCACATTCCTCATCAGTTGGGATCTTCAAATTAAGGTAGGCTATCCAGGTAAAGCATTTACTGTATTTCAAGAACTTGCTGTTGGCTCAGCGCAAAGTGCCGCATGGCATGGGAGAGGAACTCTCACCAGTGCAGAAACCAGCAGGTCAACAAAGCATCCAGAAACAGATTTCTATTCTCATTTGTGCATCTAGAGAATAATTAAATAGAATAAAAGAAACAACAAATAGAAATCCTACTTCAAAAACGGACCTTCCGTGAGATGTTTACTGTGACATCCAGGAAAGCTTTGTTTTGCAGCTTACAAGGGAGGAGTTCCAGTAACAGACCAGTCAGCTTTTCTTTTAAAAGGGCACGTTCACTCATTGCATATTCATGCATTAACTCGTATTTCCTTCTAACCTGATGATATATGACAATGTAGTCTTTTCCACTGGACATTTGCTGACCTTTATCTGACTAGAATGAAAGAAAAGTCCAATGTCAACTTTAACCTTTCTACCCAAACATACCATAGCAATGAATACGTGTACGGCAAATCTGAATATAGAGGCAGTTCATAGAATCATAGAATGGTAGGAGTTGGAAGGGAACTCTAGAGATCTTCGAGTACAACCCCCCTGACAAAGCAGGATCACCTAGGGCATGTCACACAGGAACACATCCAGATGGGTTTTGAAGTTAATCTTGGGCTTTTCCAGACTCACTTTGTACTGCAGTTCGACTTCAATCTGCTCAAAGGAGCAACCCAGATACAGGCACAGGTCCACTCCAACAGCCAGAGATGACCTGACATCCAAAAGCAGATGAAATGAGTGGCTCCTTCCCAACACGCCTGCAACCCGCTCTTAGGCCACATCCCTGCCCTTAGTCTCCTAGAAGAGTTTTGTAAAGCGAGGCTGCCCACGAGAGTAAGCTCGGAGCACGCACACCATGCCGCTGGCACAAAGCTTCGCCCTGGCTGTAGGCTGAGGGGCTGGGGGAGAGCTTTGCCGCGTGGCACGCCATGTACTCCATCCTTCCAGCACCCTTCTGTGGAATACTGCTGAAAACTGCCACCAAGTCTGGCTTACTGCTGGCTTCCCAACCACTCCGACAACTGGCTTTATCTTATCCCTGCAGGATATTACCTGTGTTAGCCAAGAACTTTGCTAATTTTACTGTTCTTAAGTACTATTAATAAATCTTATCGTGGAGACTCTGGTGAAGAAGTACAGATAACGCGGCTTGCCAATAACTTCCCACATCCCTTCATGGGAGTACCTGAAATAGCCAGCGAAACATCGCAGTTACAACACAGGACAGGGTCAGTTATAGATCTCCTGCAGCTGTAGCTGGCACGGTTCCCACCAGGCAGCATTTTAAGGCCTCCTCCTCTTTTGGCAGACTCTTCTGAGGAAAAACAAGAGCCAAAGCACTGCTCATCTCTTCCGAGAAGTTGACCCCCTTGGAGGATAGCAGCACCTAATATTGCCTGTGAAAGTTAATCTAATAGTCTTACAGCAGAGCTTCTCAGGGGCAAACAGTCCACTTCTGCTGAGATCGAGATTTAAATGAGGCATCTAAACAAGACAGCATGGAGTAGGCAATAGAGAAGACAAACTGTTTCACCAATGGTGAGGCTAAGATTAGAATGATACAGGCTCTCCTAGCAACCTTACATTTAATGAAAAAAATGAAAACCTGTAGAAGTTGCAGAGAAGAGTTCCCCAAATTCTTCAGGTTTAGGTAAGAAGCATCACAAGCGAAGCAGCTATTCATTTCATCAACGGGTAAGTGAGGAGACAACGCAATTAAAAGTGCAGATAGACTCGTGGGAGGCAGTACCGGGTGCAAAAGGACCTTCACTTCCCTGGAGAAAGGCTGTAACACACCCAGAAGGTATTAGTGACACAACTTAGGAATTATGGCCAATGGCTGAATAATGGAAGTGAGTGACCATTGTCTAAGCTACTAACGGAAACGGGGGATTTGCCATTATTTAGTGTTTTCCTGTCAAAACTCGGTGCCAAGCTGGAACTCACGTCTTAGCCAAACAGGGCTTATGCCTCAGCTAAAAGTCAAACAGGATATACAGGAAGGTCAAACCAGATCCACTCACGCCTTCTACCCTTAAATCCTATGATTGTAAGGAGAGAAGCAGGTTTCCTCCCCCTTCCTCAGCCCTTAAGGAAAACAAGTCTTTTCATCTATTTAGAGGCCCTTTTTGACATTCTTCAGCTGCAGTTTTTCTTTTCCCATCAAGCTCCATGCTAATCCCATTTTGCTCCACTCCTTAAACTAATAAAAGATTAGAGTGACATTTCAGAAAGGGCATCGTATTAAGCAGCTTCTTTCCCATCTCAACAGATCACACAGTACAAAATGTAGTGAGCAGGCCATTAATCTTATGGTAATGAGGTGTCAGGCTGAATGGAGGCCTCCTCCTTGATCCATACGAAGGGCGCGGGAATAATGAGGACACTGCCGCTCGCCATCTCGGGCAACTTTGCCAGGAGGCAGCGGATCCATAAAGTGCTGTTGTGATGGTGGCAACGGCTCTCGTCACCATCACACTCTGCCCTTGATGATGGAGAGCAACCGTCCATACCGAGCTGTCACCCCCTCTGCCGCCCACCCGTAATGAGCTTTTGCCTGTGTTCTAGTTAGTAGCATAAAGCTGTTTAACAACTTCAGCTTTGCTCTAACATGAAATCAATTAGGATTAGCAGCCACACACAGAGAAATTGTTCACACCTATCCAGCTGGTGAAAACCCCTAACAAACTACTTTCTTCATTCCTACGGTGGACAAGCCATAGCTCTTCTTGGTGACACGCCTGCATTGGTATTATCCAATTTGCTTTTACACAGAAAGAATTTTGTCATACTCTTAAACAAGTCACCATTCCCCTTAAAGAAAACACCCTGGAAGACTTTAAGTTTTACGAAGGGCTGAGAAGACTTTCCAGAAAAAGTACAAAGCCTGGCTAGTGATACATGGCAGCATCTTCCCTAAAAAGCGAGGTGGGCTCAGAAATCCAACTCTTCTGCATACCCAGTGCCATGAAACTTCACCGAACTTGAAAGGGCTCCGTGTGGTCACAACTGCATGTTTACACTGAACAAAGAGGAGCAACAGGGCTTAAAAATGGTCAGAAAGGAGTTAACCTGGGGAGAGGGCTGCTAAAGGCGCAGTGGGAGACATGAGCAGCACATCTCTCTTGCCTAGGGAAGCGTCTCTGTGCAAGGGTTTCACTTTTACATTCGCTTTTCTTTTTTGTGACTAATGAGTAAAAATCATGGCTTTGGTATCCCCAGAAGTCAAGTGTCTGAAGGTCAAATTGTCCTACAGTTTATCTTCGTCATTTGTGCTTTTTCATGGGTTGTATACTTACTGCTGATACAGGTAAGAGTTCTGAAAATGTTCAGCCTGTGGAGGAATTCAGCCCTTCTCCTTCTACTTGACACAGTCTAACCCTGCAGTTGCACAGTCACCGTTCTGTCTTGGTACAGTAAATTAATGCTAATTATCAACAGCAAAGAAACTGATTTTGTTGGAACTATTTCAAGGACAACATTCACCAGAAGCTAAATCTTCACTGTAGATGAGAAAACACAACATTTTTCTTCAATCACAGTAGGATACAGTTTTACCGATATCTCCAATAAATGCCAATTTTTCACCATGCAGCCTCTAGCTAAGCCTTTATTCTGATTTTCTTAACTAATTGCACACATAAAAGAGATACATTGTAGTGTAAAAAGAAGAGGTTCTTCTCCCATACACTTTTCTTAGAAACATCCTACCTCTCCAGCTTTTCTGGAAGTCGACTGTCTTGGTAAAGCTCAGCTATTTACCTGTAGACTGTGGTAGGCGGAGAATTCAGCGTGTCGTAGATGAGCCTCACGTGTCCTTGGTACAACTCCAGGGCCAAAGGATCATTGTCTCCTTTGTATAACAAGATGCCATTGTCCTTGTCTGTTGCTACCTGTGAAACATTAATAACGAGGTGAGGTTGCTTAAGAATGATTAAAACAGAAAGAAACCTGTACTAAAAATCAAACTCAAATCATATATGCAATTCAAATATGCTGTAATAAATCATGTAGATGAGCAACGAGAGCAAGACCCATGAGACACTGGAAGGTCCTGGTGGTGTTGAGTGGGCTCATGTACAAAGAGGCCAGTTTCCCACTGAGGGATGGCTTTCCTTGATTCCTACTTACCCCTAGTAAATAAGAACTAGTTTTCAGGAGGTGAAAGCTGCAATTTAGTTGTCGCCTGCTGTATTTTTGGTGACACATGTATTTATTTCTCAGCTACTATCCCAGCTTGAAGTGGAGGTTTAGAAAATCAGCCCTGGCAGTAGGAGCGTGCCACAATTACAAGGAAACAAATTTCAGCGGGCGCTGCTCTGCTCACAGGCTGTCTGTGAACACGAAGAAGGAAAGAAGGACCTGTCCCCCCATCTACCATAACTATGAGTTATCCCCTCATTCTGAGTTATTAGCAAGTCGTGCTGGTTTCAAATGGGGCATTTAGAGAATCTGGAAGAATAGAGTAGCCCTCATCCCTCTAGCTATCATGTACATCAGTGAAAAAAACCCACCATCATCTTGAACGCTGAATCAAAAAAGGAGGACTTCGCTTTCCCAGTCTCCAGCTCTCAAATATCCCATTAGTACAAAAGAAGAATAAAAACAAACCAAAGAGACAAAATGGGATTTTTGGATACAACCTGCCTGTTATTTTCACAGTACATATTTCTTGAGATTTCTTGCACATTTATTACAATGGCTGTTAAATGCCAAAACCAAATAGTAAATTTCGTAATCTGTTTGCATTTATATATATATTAATACTATCCTTTTGTCCTTAAAATATTTTTTTCTTAAACACTTTAAAATAAGATTCCCTCTATTTGTTCTTAATGATCAATGTTGTATTCTAATTTTAATTCACTAGTGATTGACTATGGGGTGCAAGAATAATACTCAGCCTGGGAAACAAGAAATGAGACCTTTATCTGCATTGTGCTTTATGTAATAATCAGTTTTATTCTTCAAGCTATGGCTGATGTAATGTGGTTCGTACACTTAAGATGACAATATCCAGATTTTCATCCTTCACGTTGGCCTAGAGAATCTGGAGCCTTTGGGGGGCCATATTTTAGACTCTCGTGATATTAAAGAAAAGAAGATTTTGAAGAAATAAATGTTTCAAATACACATGAATCAGCTTCATTTTCATATGAATTGTATACTCATGATATTAAAGAAAAGATAAATACTAATTATGGAGCTTTTTCATTAGAATAAGCTTTGCAGGAACCACCCTTAAAAAAATCTATTCCTAATGTGAAAACTTGGTCCTCTTTCCCATGTCTTGACATCAGTATTTTAATTACAACCAAACTCCAAGTAAGCCTAGAATGTGATTCCCAAGTGCAGAATACAATCTTTTCAAATTAAAAAAAAAAAAATGCAATAAAATAAATATACAGAAATTCCTTTTCTTCTCACACCTTTTGAAATGTTATGCTTCATTTGGAGGGTGAGTCTAACATAGAAATAGCCTAGATTAACAATCGGTGGCCTAAGGAGGAGATATATTATGTCATATATTTGACACACATCTCTTCATTAGAAAACTTATGAAGCCAGAAATTATTCCCTCATTTGCTTTGGGATATCAGAGGGAAAAAATAAAAAATATCTGTTTAATGCTTACTAGATTGTGAAGGGAAATGACTTCTGAATCACTTAAATATCGTATTGGACTGAGTATCCAAACCACCTTTGATCCACAACCACAAAGATGGCAGCAGTGGCATGGCACCTTTGGTAGCTATTTCCCATTGCCTTCTCAAACCGAGTTCAGGTGCAACTACAGGACCGTAACAAAATCCCAGGCCTTTCACCTACTGAATGTGCACAGTAAAAGAGTGAACAAAACATTGTCTGGAAAGGTCATTTAGAGCAGCCTCTTTTAATAAGCGTCCTACTATTAAGTGCTAATTTCTACAGGATAAAACACAATGCTGCAAATCAGTCAGAAGACAGGGGGTTTCCTCAGTCATCTCTAGTTACGTTGTCAGTCAGGGAATAAGAGAGTAGTGAGATTCTGGAGGCAGGAGATGTGTCCCCAAAGGTGCAGCGGTACCTTAGTTGCTCCTGAACATTTTGATACCTTTAGAGCAGACGAGTGGCTCACAGTGTCTTGGCCAACAGACCCTGTTCCCTCAGCACAAAAAAATACACACGTGGATATGTATGATTGCTTAGAGGAGCACTGGGGTGGCAACTGATGTTCTGCCTGACATACCTGGAGGGAGATGTTTGCCTGAGGGCGAATTTTGGCCGATGGCAGCTCCACGTAGGAATCCTTCCCAACGAAGTTGACTGTGATGAGCTTCTCGCACTTCTGCCCAGCAAAGCCCGCGAGGCAGCGGCAGACGGGCTCATGGTGCACGACGATGCACTGGGCCCCATTCTGGCACTCGTAATTATCGCATGGGCTCGTCTGGAGAAGGACCATGGGTGGAGGAGTTTCACAGAAAAGTCCACTGTGGATAAAGGAAAGGCAAAGCGGCCTCAGTTATCACCATGTTTTAAAGGAAGGAAACATTTTCAGCGCTAACATTATACCACTACTGTGGTAGAGCGACCGAGATTCAGCTACCACGTGCCTGCTTTGCTGTGTGAAAGCTGCAGAGCACGGTGCGTACAGAAATCCCCACACTGGGGCTGAACCAGCCAGCTCAAATACTGCCAGCAATTTGTACTGCACTTTGCACTGGTTATTTAGCTCTGCAGAGTACACCAGGCTGTCGGAAATAGCTTCCATCCCACACTGCACCATGCAGAGGCTCCCAGCAAACACTGGGAGCTGTTTAAGCCCAAACCTGAGATCTCCCCATCCTCGGCTTTCTGACTCGAGTCTACCTCTGCTGTTGTAGGTGGCAAGGGGAAAATCCTCTGGTTTTAGGGGTTTATACGGCATCCTCACTTGGCTTACTGTATATTAAAGTGTATCATCCACAGATGGGCAACTGCTAAAAAGCCTCAGAAGCAATGCACTGGTACTGGTTTGCTGGGCAGCATCAGGATAATTAACTTTATTTTAGCCAAGTTTGTGGTTGGCAACGACCTGGATCAGAAAAATGCAAAGGCGAGGAAGCTCTAACAGAATCAGAGGTAGCTGAAAGCCAAATGCCACATCTGAGTACTTGTGAACTTGGATCATATTCAGATCTGGAAGTTCAGTGGTTCAGTTTTAATTATATGAGAGGCTGAGCAAAACCCACACGTCAGAACCTCTGAGGCTGGGGCCACACGACCATCCCCAGGCCGCACACCTCACATGTTACTTGCTGCACTGAAATAGCGACGCTGGCATGGAAGAAGCAGGGAAAAAGGAGAAGTTGCAAAAAGCTGCAGTCATCTTTCACCACGATGGCATGTGTCAGACTAAACTGCAAAAAGTAAATGAAAAAATCTCTGCCCAGTACAGCCACTGGGCCTGTGCAATCAATAGGTATGGCACACGGTATATCCCCGCACCTACACCCTGCATTGCTCATCGTCCAAACCCAACAAATCATTGCCTTACTGATGGGAGAACACAAACTTTGCATTGAGTTCTGGGACTGCTTGAAAGCATGTGGACAGTAAAATGATGCAAAGCTGGTAGCTGGCAAGTAGGGAGCGTGCGTCAGGCTGCGCTGCGGGGGTGGCTGTGGCGAGGGCTGGGTGCTGGGGCTCCCGCACTATCACTCGGCTCGGTGTTATATGGCATTCGTCAGCACGGGGGCAAAGGGCTTTCCAGGAGAGGACTGTGGCAGACCCATTCATGCAGTGAGCAACCCATCAGCCTAGTCCTGGAACAGTGAAATCCCACTTGCCCACTGGGAATTTCCTGCCATTCAGGGGAGCACTTTGTGGAGTAATAACACTCTCATAAAAACAGAGCCAATAAAATGCCAAAAAACCTCACTCCTCTCCAGTAAAGCAGGTGAGATCAGGAAGCTCAGTGAATTTCTAGACAACCTTCCTAGGTACAGTTAGAACAGAAGCCCAAGCCATTACCCTGCAGTAAATAGCACTGATAGAAGATGTGCAAGAACAACAAATAAACCAGCCACAACGTACCCTACCAGAAAAGCACAGGCACCAGCCAATCTATTCACGCACACATGTATCTCAGAGGTACGACTGGCAGGCAGCGCTGCTGGCAATCAATAAAGGCCATTTACTTGGCTCCAAGGAGTATTTGGAGGAGACAAAGAGGGTCAGTACAGTGGCAGAAGCGGCAATGGGAGCACGGCGGGCAGGACAGCACGGGGAAATCACTGCATGTGGGGGTAGTGGGTTTGTGCTGCCAGCTTTTGGTAGCGGGAGGCTACGGGGACGGCTTCTGTGAGAAGCTGCTGCAAGCTTCCCCTGTGTCCAATGGAGCCAATGCCGCTGGCTCCAAGACAGTCTTGCCCCTGGCCAAGGCCAAGCCCATCAGCGATGGTGGTTACGCTTCTGGGAGAACACATTTAAGAAGGGGAAAAAGTTACTGCACGAGAGCAATCACAGCTGGAGAGAGGAGTGAGAACATATAAGAGAAACAACCTTGCAAACTCCAAGGTCAGTGAAGAAGGAGGTGCTCCAGGGGCTGGAGCAGAGGTTCCCCTGTTGCCTATGGTGAAGGCATGGTGAGGCAGGCTGTCCCCCCTGCAGCCTGTGGAGGTATACGTTGGATCACGTCTCCACCTGCAGCCCATGGAGGAACCCTACACCAGAGCAGGTGGATGCCTGAAGGAGGCTGTGACCCTGTGGGAAACCTGCACTTGAGCAGGTTCCTGGCAGGACCTGTGGTCCCATGGAGAGAGGAGGCGATGCTGGAGCAGGTTTGTCACGGGACTTGTGACCCTGCGGGGGACCTGTGCTTGTGAAGTCTGGTCCTGAAGGATTGCACCCTGTGGAACGGACCCACGCTGGAGCAGCTCATGAAGAAATGCACCCCATGGAAAGCACTCACACTGGAGCAGTTCACGGAAGACACTGTCTCCCATGGGAGGGACTCTGCACTAGAGCAGTGAAAGAGTACAAGGATTCCTCCTCCTGAGGAGGGAGGAGTGGCAGAGACAACACGTGATGAACTGACTGCAACCCCCATTGCCCATCCCCTTGCGCTATTGGTGGGGATGAAGTAGAGAAAATCAGGAGTGAAGTCAAGCCCGGGAAGAATGGAGATGTGGGAGGAAAGTGTTTTAAGATCTAGTTTTTACTTCTCATTACCCTGCTCTGATATGATTTGCAATAAGTAAAGTTAATTTCCCCAAGTCGAGTCTGTTTTGCCCATGATGGTAATTGTCGGGTGATCTCCCTGTCCTTATCTCGACCCATGAGCCTTTCAGCGTATTTACTTTCCCCTGCCCAGCTGAGGAGGGGAGTGATAGAGTGGCTTTGGTGGGCGCCTGGTGTCCAGCCAGAGCCAACCCTCCACAATGGGAAATGATTGTCTTTGCTCAGTCTGATACATTTCTCTAAGTAAATTTATTCTCAGGAACATTTCTTTGTGAACACACCTAAACTATGAATTAGTTATGACTAAGAAACTTTCCTTCCCTGAGCAAGACTCCTTGCTGCAGCTTCTTGGCAAGTCCCCACAGGCCACCCTCGTTCTGGAGGGGGAGCACAGCACCATGGGGGGCACGGTACCACTCCGCAAGAGATGGTTTGCAGTCCCCTTTCCAAGAAAACAAGGGAATACTAAAAAACCAGCAACAACCTCATGGGAAGATAGAGACCCAGAGAGCAATTCTTGCCACTTTAAGGTAGTTAGCTGCCTGTCAGCACAGCAGTCAGACCCAGCCAGAGCTGACAAGCTGAGGACATATCAGCGCCACATCCCCATTGCTAGCCAGGCACTGACGTGGACTGTCCAACTGGAGCACTTTCCTGTTCAAAGCCTGCTTTCATTAAGTGTGTGATCACTCTCTCCAGTGCAGGGCTTTGTGGCTGGCTGGTAAACATGCCAGGAGAGCCAGCAAAGGGATTGAACCAGGGTCAGCCCCGCAGATGGCTGTCACCCCTGGCCTGATGTCAGGTGTAACTGGTTTCCAGAGGTGACTCGCAGAAAGGAGCACTGCTAACCCAGCCCATTAGCTTTGTTCTACCCAATGCCAATCATTCTGCTTTGTCTGTGCGCGACGAGTAGAAAGCAGAGGAAAGCCAGTGTATATAATTCCAATTTCACAGAAGTTAGTACTACTAATAATAAAAAATCCATGCGACCCACAGCAGCCTCCACTAACAGAAAACAAATGTTGCAAGAAGCCAGTGTGTCTGTGCTTGGTGCTGCTCTGAAAGGTTCCCTGAGTTCCCAGTAGGGCTCCTGTGCAACCCTTCTCTGTGAAACCCCTTCACTCGGTAGCTTTACAAGTGCAGCCGTTCTACTGCTGGCATCCAGAAGTTACGTCAGCAACAGCGTCTGTCAAGGCCTTTTCTTTTTTTTATTTGAAAAAAATATATATTTTTTTTTTTTTTTAAG
>WTSP01004319.1:0-30867 GCA_025331215.1 Actenoides lindsayi
GAATCATGCTTATTTAAAAAGCCCTGTTTTTTTTTTTTTTTTTTTTTCCCCTCCTCGCTGTACCGCCCCTGGTCCTGCACCGCAGTCGCCGGGCTTTGCAGTGAGCAAAGTGAGCCGGACTCAGCCCCGCGAAGGGGCGAGGGGATGCCCGCGGCTCCGGGGGAAGCCCCGGGGGGTCCCCGGAGCGCAGGTTCCCCCCCCCCCGGCCGGCTCCGTTCCCCCCGCTTCAGGCCGGTCTGAGCTGCCCCCGGCACGGCTCCGGATCCCCGGAGCGGGTCCCGGGGAAAGTTTGCAGCAGGGTTGGGAGCCCTGCGGAGTTCGGGGGGGGGGCAGCGGGGGGTGGGCGGCTGAGCATGGAGCTGGTGTCCGGGGAGGCAAAGGCACGATCGCAGTGGGCTGGGCTGGGCTGGGCTCGCCGCGCTGGCTCTCATGTGGTTCTAGGTGGCTTCAAGTTTGCAAGTCTAGATGACATGCATCTGTGGCAGACACTTGTTCCTTCTTTCCTTTTGTAGTGATTTTGGAGAGCATTTTATTGTATTTTTGTCCGTGCGATACCTACATAATTACAAATGCCTCTATTTATTTTTAATTTCCTGGGGCTGTGATGCGATAGTGTTGCACTCCGGCAGAGCTGTGAGAATCTTTAACCGTCAGCATCGTGTGCTATGTGTTATTGATTTGTGTTGCACGATCAGAGAGCATCAGCGGTCTCGGCTAGGTTCAGGTTTTCACAGCACAAGGAGATTCTGTTTTCTGAGAGCTGGACACAGGAAATGTAAATAGACTTTTCATCTATCACTTCTATGACTACTGTTATATCTTTTTTGCTTATTTCTGGGTAGAAAGGAGCTAAGCTATATGTTGGGTAACATACAGGTATTCAACCATGACAGATAGAAAGCAAGTAAATTCGTTCTCAGCGCTACCTGGGATAAGTTTTGCTGGAAACATGTTTTGGAAAATTTCACCAGAGGTGTGACAAGTGGTGTTTTTGTTTGATCGTGAAGGGTTCTTTATGTTCCTTTGCCTGTTGCTTCCCGTGATCCTCTGCTCGGCTTTTACGGGCGTGAAGTATTGGGGTGCACGAGTGCTGCCTTAATACTTTTCGACTGTTTAAAAGTAATTAATTTTCATCAAAAACCACCTCTCCCAATGGGTCATTAAAAAAACCTAGAAAATTCTTGTTAGCTAGCTTCTGTAGTCCTTACTTAGGCCGAGCATCCGCTGTCACCGGAGTCTGGCTTACAGAAGAGCTACAAGGCCACGTTATTTAAAAATAGGATGCAGAAGATAAGATGTGGAGGTTTGCAGGAGGCAGTGGAGTTCCTTCAGAAATATTGCACAATATATGTGAAAGTATCATTAAGTATCTTCAGTAAAAAAAAAAACAAACCTGTCAGCAATCCAAGTGTTGTAGAAGTTTTGCTGTCTGCAACACGTGGGCTTTGAAACCAGTCTGTGCTCTAAACTCTTGCAGTTTATTATTGACTTTTATCAAAATCGGAATAAAATCAATTCTGAATATAGGGCTGAAATAAAGAGGCTGGACTTCATACACACTTTGCTTAACATTTAACTCTCAGCGTGTGTGAACGTAACGATTATGGACATTCAGTATGTGTTCCTTCAGTAATTACACTTAATGAATGGAAATATAACTGCTGCTTTATCCCAAGAAACCCAGAAGATTCCCAAGAACCTAAACAAAAGATTCCATTACTCACAATGTGGACGTGTACCTTGAGTGGCTTGGATTGTAGCTATCTTGTTCGCCAATAAAAATACATTTTATCGCTTCGGTTTGGAAGGAAAAAATAAATAAAATATATGGGAAAAAAAAGGCAGCTGTGCATTCCATGAAATGATGTTGTGGACAGTGGCTTCTGTGATAAGAAAGGATCGGCTCCTTTCCCCAGTGGGAGAGGACGGGGGACTACTTTAAACACTACTAATTAGTTCAGTTTATCTTGCATGCGTTGCAATGCTGTACTTACTTAATTATAGCTTTTCCCATTAGCGGAATGTTAAGAATAATGAATTAACATATCACACAGATCAAAAGATCTACAAAGTTTATCTTGGAGGAAAGAAAGTGTTATTGTGTGGCAGGAAGTCCCCATGGCTTTCCCAAGGCGGAAGATTTGTTGGAATTCCTGAGCTGGTGCTTCAGAGCCTGATGAATGACTTGAATTGATCACAAACAAGTGACACTGGAGCTCTTGGTTGCTTAGCAACCCACCAAGATGCCACAATTTCTTTTGGTGTATTTGTCCAGTAAAGTAGAAATTCCGTTTTGTTAAAGATTGTCTTTTTTTAATTCTTTTTCTCCCCCAGCACAAAGCCTAACTTAAAACAACCTTAGATTATGTATTATTAAAATTGATACCTCAGACGTTGATGCCTCAGAGTCTGGGGACCAGCAAGGGTATGAAAACATGAGCAGGAATCTTTCTTGTAAACCATGTATCTGGTAGTGATGTTCTCAGCGTTCTCTAACAATTTTCAGTTGTCCTTGCTCAGTTCTTCTCATCAAAACCCCAAAATCATTAGTGGGACAAGTCAGTCTTACCACAGCCATCTCTCAAATGCTTTCCGAACAGTTTCCCTCACGCTGTCTTGAAATGTGAGATCCTGCAAGGTCTTGTGGCATCTCCCCGTGCTCCGTTAGGAGTAAATTCAACTCGACGTCGAACGTGCGGTTTGGTCGTTGTCCGAATTACGTCGGGGCAGTCTGGCTCGCCCTGTTGCCCCTATGGCTGGAGATCTCTGCTAGGCTGTCCTCGCTGAAGATACTGGTTTCTTAACAGGTTGATTTTGTGTGAGGAAATAACAGATTTAATGCTCTAAGAGCAGAAGGCAGATAAATGTTATCGTGGCTCTATATATACCCAAAGTACCAATACTGGCTTCAACAGATTGGGGCATCCTGAGTACAGTTCCTACATGCTGTATGAATAAAAATTATATTTTTATGCCAGTAAACTCTCTATCGTTACCCTTGGGTCTGTGTGTGTGCTGGCATCTTAGTTCTGGAGTGCACCTTGGAAGGGAATCTTGCAGTTGTCCCATCCGCACTTACTGTGCTTTGATTTGTGCTACGGGGTGACCGCAGAAGCCGGTTTAATTTCGGATGTGCCTAAACCAGAATATCTGTTTCGGGAGCTTACTCTGTGCACTTCAGCTGCTAATGGGCTTTTTATCTGTGGCCTCCTGCCTAGAGCTGAAGCGAAGCCTTTGCAACACGTGTGGGTGGATTTGGGCTTCCCAGCACCGTTTTGCTCCATTTCTCTACACCCTTTTGAGCTCTGCTACTTGCTAATATAGACATATCCTTTTCCTTCTAAAAATGGAGCTAAGAAAAAGTCTGCTAGGGCTAGGAAAGCTGCAGGCTGTCATGGCATTTATTTTACTTAGGTAGTAGTTGGCATTCTGGAAGACTTCTGCCTCCTTCTTGATGAGAAGAAGGACTCCAGGTGATTTCTCTCATTTCCTAGCAAAGAGCTTGGGGATTGCCTGATTTACTGGGGTATGGGACTAGAAGGGGATGTTGTAGTAGTTAACTTCTGTCGTATTTAGACCACAGTGAACCAGGTCTTAACTCATTGTCAATATTCTTAGCTTAAGATTGTTATAGCTCATTGTGTACTTGTGATCACACTTCTAGGATGCGACAGACTTTGGTAAACAGTTAGGTACATGTGAGCATGTTTGATTTTGTTGTGGTTTTTTTTGTTGTTGGTGGTGTTTGTTCTTTTGGTTTTTGTTTTCCTGTGGTTCCTACGCAACAAAGCCAGTGCCCAAAACTCAAGGTTGTTGTGTTTGGTGGTTTGTTGCTCTTGTTGTCTTTTTTTTTTTTTCAGCTACTCTCCTTATATCTGTGTTATGGATAAATTTCTGTAAGTGCATTTGCATACCCAAATGCTGATTAGTGCTTGCCACTGCAGTGGTTGCCTCTGCGTTATAAATAGATGAAGGTACACAGTAATATTTGGTGTCCTGGGTTTCTCCTCCCAGCATGTCAGGCACCCAGTATGAAATGCGCGGCGTGGAGCTGTGATGGCCGTTGCGATGTGTCATCTTCTGAGGTTGCAGCACTCCCTAGCAGATGGTTCCTCCTTCCTTCATTACACCTGAGTGTTTAAAACTCAAAAAAAAAAAAAATAAATATAAAAATAGCAGATGCAAAACAGTTCATCATCAAAACTAGTGTTTGTTGTTGCAGCTGAACTAGTGGTAGTTCTTTTGAGTGTGAAGCTCCAGGGGCAGATCCTGCTCCATGTAGGAAGGACAAGATTTATGTCGCTTTCTTCATTAGGGCTTTTAAGTCTTCATAATTTCTTGTCACTCACTAGCCCTCTCTTTTTCTCCATTTATCAAAGAAAATTGCCCATTTCTTTTTTGAGGTGTTTTTCTCCTTTTGCTGAGTCTTGTTTTGCAACAAAATGGGAATTAAATGAGGTGTGGTGGGGATGGGACTCTGTTTAGGAATGATGAAGGGGAGACTGGGGAGACAGGGATGAGCCTCCTTGGATTTATCCTCATCTTGGCTCCTGTTCTCCTGCACAGAAGAAATAGAGATGTCTGGATCCAGGCCTGAGCAGCTGGGGGAGGTAGAGCCAATGGTCGAGCCCGGGCAGGGTTGTTTCTGTAAGAGTGCAGCTTTCGAGGATATTTTTAACAGATGGTTCCTGGTCTGGCTGTAATAGCTGGTCTGTCAGCCAGGCTGAGCTGCCTCAGGGACAACCCCATGCCGAGCTCCCGACAGGTAACCTCCAAACAGCCACGTTCACTCTGACACCACCAGAGCTTCTCGTAGTGTCCCCGTCTCATCCTCCTCGTGCTTGCAAAAAAAGCAGGTGAGGAAAGGTGAACCTTGTGTACCTGCTGTGGCCTTTGTTTTCCCCTGGGCTGCCCCGGTGCAGCAGCAAGATGTGGACTGGTGGCCTTTGCACCGCTCCGTGAATGCTTTTGGTCTTCAGCCTGGATCCCACTTAATGCTGCTCTCACCTGCTCGGTGATGCTCCTACTGCATCTGCTGCCTCCTTGTCCTGGGGAGAACATGGAAAGCAGCACATGGGTTGTGCATTTGCAAGTACTTGTGGCTGCTGGTCTTCTTTTTTTTCTAGAGGTGGACAGAGCTGTGACTTTAAAGGTGGGATGAACCCATGCGAAGGGGGTCTGGGAAGTCTCAATGCCCTCATGAATAGAAAGTTTAATTATAAACAAGCCAAGCAGGGACAGCATAGGACTCCAGTTCCAAAGAAGTGTATCTAAACATTTCAGTGAGCCAAAGTCCTCCTGTCTTTCAGTAGAGTTTAGTCAGATGACTTTAGTGTTTTTATAAAAAATTGCATTTCAAGCGTCTCCATTTTTGGGGGGGACCCTAAAGATGACCCTGAAAGGTTGGCAGTTGCTATTCAGGACTTCTGGCTGAAGTTAATTGCTTAGGCAGTAACCTTCTAAGAGAAGCAGGGCAAAATAAATTGCAGAATCAGGCCCATCTACCTTTCAGTCTGTGTCTCCTTTGGTGACTTTTCGAGTGTGACACAAGCAATTCCCTGTCAGCCTTTCCTGCTGGCTGACACAGAAGAGGTGGCTTTGAATGCTGCCTGCTGTGCTTGTGTGGCACTTGAAAGGGAGAGAAGGCTGCCTTTAAGGGGTGTATTCCCACAGCTTGGAAGTAGACTTGAAAAATGCATCTTTCAGTTATGCCGGGTGTATTACAGTATTAGCGCGGATGGAAACCTGGAAGAATGTTCCAGTAAAAAATGGCTGGTGCCATTGCGATATCCCCAGCGCCTGAAATAAAATTAGTCTTGATGAAAGATTGCTCTGCTTATAGGAAAAGTAAAATTATTATTCCAGGGCAGATTTTTCCTGTTAGAAAATACCATCAAAAATGCTTTCAGCTAACAGTAGTGATTAACTCAATATGGATTTTTTGTTGTTGTTGTTTTTTAGACATAAAGAATACACTCTTTTTTTTTTTTTTCATTGTACTGGAATCACAGAACTGTTAATAATAAAAGATTGTATGTAGGTTTTGAAGCATCTACTATTTTTTTTTTTTTTCCCTTTTCAAAGACTGATCTCATATCCCAGTGTGGTCTTGTGTCACATCACTAAAATCCTTCCCTCTGTGGTACTGGGGGTTTGTGCTGGTTGATACAGGTCTGTGTGCACATTTGCATTCATGCCTGTTCATCTAATTTTGTTGGGTTTAGTTCTTCACAGGCAAAATACTCCAAACTGCAATGTAATTGTGAACTCATTGTCTAAAAATGGGGCTTCTGCTCAGGTATTTGACTGAATAAGGGTCCTGTGCTTTATTTTTCACAGCTTATTCTTTCATATTAGTTCACCAGTGACTTTATTCTAGTAAAACTTCATTGTAGGGAATAGATTTTAGAGGATTTCTATTTTGACCTTGCATGAGTCAGAGATGGTCCCATCTGACCTTCTTGGTCATGAGAGAGTTTTACAGCTGAGAATAAACTGTATTCAGTGTTTACTCTGTGTGCATTCTGCTGAAGCATCGATCAGAACTGTAGCTATTTTGGTAATTAAAATCCAAAATCCTTTGAGATAAATATTCCTTTTGCTACATTTGAGCAGAAGAAAATAACACAGAATCGAATTACTAGCATCTGCAAGGACAAGTGGCGGATTTTATTTCATTTAATATCTTTTTAGGAAAGTAATAAACCTGCTGCACCGTGGTGACTTCCAGGATTAATATTGCACACGAAAGCCACTGGTGAAGTCATGGCACCACTGAAATAGATGGTCAAACTCCCACTGACCTCAGCAGAGGCAGGTTTTTGTCCCAAGAGTGATGAAAATCTAATTGACAACCTAACCAGTTTGAGAAATAGGCGTAATGGCTCAGGTCCTTGACTGATACAAATTACTGTGGTTGAGCTGAGGATGATTGAGTTACGCTGACTTAAGCCATCTGGGCTTCTGGAGAATCGTGTCCAGCACAGGCTTGGGCTCGCTGCAAACCAGTGTGTTAGGAGCTTTATCATGGTGTCTTCTACCAAGTGGCATATTCCTGTCTCGTATTTGGAGTGGGAGCAAATAACCAGGAAAGAGGAATATTCCTGCTTTCTGAGGCACACAAATGACACCTGTCGTAGTGTAAGGTATAGAGTAACAGTGATTAAAGGACTGTCCCAGCTGTACAAAGCAGACATCCCAACTTCATTCAATTGATAGGGTTGCCACTAAAATCCACACTAATTGCTCAGGGTTTGCTACCTGCAGCCAAATGCACCTTTCTATTATTAACTGTATGAGGTTTGACTTAAGCTTTCACCTAAATCTGGGATTTTTATTGTCTCTGATTATCGTGTTGAATTGCAGCATCCCTGCTGTCTGTCTCTCTGCAACACTCAACTGGTTATTTTTTTTTGCCCACCTTGCTTTTTTGCTAATACCTGCCCAGAAGGTGCCTACCTGCTGGGAAAAACTTGGATTTGCCTTTTCAGCTTCACGTTACATTCCAGGGAACCACTGCAAATTGAGAGCTCTTTGAGCTGTATTACAGTACAAAGCTTTATTAAAAGTATAGTGCAGTTAAGTGTGGTGGCACTGGAAAGTAATACAGCTGGTCTGGCTATGGAGCCCCCGAAGAAGAGGAAGTTTCTCCCATTTATTTTCACGTGTTCAGGATCCTGCCTTTCAGAGCATTGCACCTAATTATCCTGCCAGTGCAGCAAATTTTCCCTGTCAGCCATTCTCCCTGTCAGACATCCCTGTGCAGCAAAACCTCACATTATTCCAACTGCATAGCAAGATGAAAATCTCCTCTTTGGTGCTTGAGAGATGTCTTTGTGTTTATTAAAAAAAAACCCCAACAACCAAATAGCAAAAAAAAAACCCCAGCAGGCAATAAATATCAAGGGCTATTCACAAATCTTATCACGTGTATCACAAAAAAAAGAAATAAAATATTGGAATGATCTTTGTATGCAGCAGCGTTCTCCAGGCAAACCTCGTCCACTGTCATCCTCCAGAACGTATGCTAAGCTTGTCTGTGCACAAAGCTCCTTGTAATGGGTGGTGGTGAGACCAAATATTTTATCCTTACGTAGGGTAAGATACAGGCAGGAGCCCTGTATATTTGCAGCGTTAACTAGATAACGCACTGGCTGAGAAGAATAACGTATGCAAACTTGGGAAGCTCAGGCAATGCCAATCCCTTTAACCATTGATAGCTTTATGTATTTTATAATCCCCAAATGTCCCCAGAGAGGGAACGCGCCCTTAAAAAATTTTAGGCTGTTAAATTAAATGAATTTCAATTCGCTCATTTGCATACTCGGTTTTTTTTTTTTTCTCTTTGTTCTGCCTGAGTGAGGTATTACTTCAGTAATTGAACTGTAACTTCGCTACAGGTAAATAATGTAAGACAGCTTATAGTCCAACTGCTTGACTGCGTTAAGGTTGTGCAGTGCTAATCTGGCAATTTGCAGAGCACCTTGGAGAGGAGAAAGTGTCCAGTCCACTTAGGATCACCGAGCACTGGGGCTGGTGCTGGAAAGTTCAATTAACGTGTGGTGCTAAACGTGCTTCTCGAACGGATCCCCCCCTGGATCTGTTCCTGTGTGGGCTGCCCTGGGTGATCCTGCTCTGGCAGGGGGGTTGGACTCGATGATCTCCAGAGGTCCCTTCCAATCCCTGTGATTCTATGAGCAGGGACTGGGAAGGATGCTGTGGGGTGACGAAAAAGGCGTCCCTGGGGAAAAAAAGCTTATCAGTAAGTTAATATCATGTAGAGGCCAAAGCTGAATTCACCTAAAAATCCGATTTTACAGCTGAAACGTAACACTGAAGCCTGTGAAATGGCTTTCAGGAGCTGGCTGTGGTGGCCACCTTTGTGGTCGGTGCATTTGCCATCTCTGTACTTGTAGGACAGATGCGACTGGAACGGGTGGAGAGAAATGGTGGTGGAAAAGAGGCGAGACTGCTTGAAAGGATAAAACGTCTATTGGAAAAAGTCTTGTTTAGTATCTTTAGAAAAGGTAGGGTGATATATCATGCAAGGATGACAAAGTGGTTTTGGCTCCGTTATCCTGTGTACCTCGGTGTTCTCTGGGAATACCAGAGTAGCCTGTGTGCAAAGAGGTAAAGCAAAAGGAGGTAGGGGATGGTTGTCTGGAGAACTTGGCACTAATCCCAGAAAAATAATGGATAAGTTGAGAGAGGACTGAATTAATCTAGAGAGATAATTAAGGCCAGTCACTGTGGCTTTCTGAACCAGGAGCCCATTCCTGATGGGATTACGGGTTTGATAGATATGGGTAACTAAGCATTGTGAGAGAGTATTTTAGGTGTTAGATTTGATATCTCATGAAATCTCAGTTAAAAACAAACCAACCAACCCACCCAACAGTTACTGTGTAGAATTAGTAGCTGTCTTGTTTAATGGATTAAGATTTAGCCAACAGAGCTGAAAAAGCATTTGTCCCTGGGGATTATTCATCAAAAGATGTGCGTGTTTAGCACAATTTCATGAGAACTAGTTCTGAAACTCTCTAACATCTCTAGCAGTAATCTGGACACACAAATTAAATGACTGCTGCCATAGTGGTGGATGAGGCAATACCAGTAGTGTGGGAATACGAAGTTGCCTCTTCTCCTGTCTTCCCAACAGTCTGTGCCTTAACCAAAGCCCTGGAAGAGGGTATCTGTGAGAAGAGTTCATAGAATTATAGAGTGGTTTGGAGTGGAAGGGATCTTTAAAGGTCATCTAGTCCAAGCCCTTTGCAATGAGCAGGGACATCTTTAAGTTGCTCAGAGCCTTGTCCAACCTGACCTGGAATGGTTCCAGGGATGGGCCATCTACCACTTCTGAGCAACCTGTGCCAGTGATACACTACCCTCAGCATAAAACATTTCTTCCTTATATCTAGTTATCGTCTCTAATTACCAGGAAAGAGTTTGGAGGGGTCACACTGGACAAAGAAAGGAAGATGACTTCCCAACGGGATGCTGTGGCTGAAGGACTTAAGTAGGACTCTGACACAGGGCTTTTATGTGAGTGCATGAGAATGCTGAAAAGCTATGGTCAGTTTTGGTGTCAGCAGCTGAAAAAAAGACTTTCCAGAACTCAAGAGTCAAGAAAATAACCACAATATTGATTTGAAGAGTGGAGAAAATTCCCTGCAGTGAGGGATTTAGAGCTCAATCTGCTTAGCTCATCAAAAAGAGGATTGAGAGGGGACTTGATTACAGGGAAAAGTATTTGCATGGGAAAAGCATATCCAGCTTTTTAATCAAGGAAAGAAAAATAAGATCCAATATCTGGAAGCTGGAGCCAGACAATTTCAAATTAGACATTAAAGACAATTTTTTAAATCTGTGATTAATCACTGGAGTGAACTATGCTGTCTTCAAACGGAGACTGGATACCTTGTGTGATATCATCAAACACAAGTTCCTGGAGATGATTTTCAGGTGATAGGGAAAAGCAGAGCAGCCTGTGATGTGTGGAAGGGTGCAAAGGCCTTAAAATCTGTGTGTGTTGAAAGGGCAATCAAAGGAAGAAGATAAGAAAAGGGAGGGACATGCATGGGAAGCACTAAAAGGAGAAATAGAAGCACCAAAAGGTCAAAGAAAGGAATTTCATTTGGAGAAGGAACTTCTGTTTCTGAATATGGGAGCATATGTCTCAGCAAAGTGAGTTTTGGCATTGGAAGCACCTTGAGTGTTGGCAGAGCTGGAGTCATCTGTTTCATAGTCAAAACAGCAATTTTGGATTCTGTGCTCGGTTAATGATGATGAAGAATCCTCCTGGTTGTGGTGTGGGCTTTTGGCACCGTTGGCTCCCTGTCCTGCTGCTGTGAGAGAAGACAGTGCCATCAGCTTTGCTTTGATGTGGTGGAGCCCAGGGCTGTATCCCACCCACCTCAAGAGCTGTGCCACGGTCCCCTTCAGTGAAGGGCATGTCTTGGATTGCCTGGGCTACAGCGATGAGCTGTCACTGTGGTCTCCTGTGTGCCCTTCACTATACTGACATAGGTGTTAGACATACAAGTTTTAAAAGAAATCACAAATCCTGTATTTATACCATTAAAACCAATTCTTTGGGAAATCCAGTGGGGAAACCTATGTGGTCTCGGCTGGTTTTGGTGAGTACTGTGTGTGCGTGTGCTTGTCCTCTTGACATAGTGTCACCAACTCAATGACTGCTGTCTGCTTTTTTCAAAGACACACTCTATATTTCAGGTGGTTACAGTGCCCAATAACATTTAAATATAATATTGTGTTTCTTCTGTGGGGAAGTGCAGTGGTTCAGTCAAGATGACGGGCCAGGAGAATTTGCTGCTGGTTTTGTGGTTTGCTTTGTTTTCTGGGGATCTCACGTTATAATGGAAGTGAAGGAGGTGCCTTAAGGGCTGTAAGCCACTTTGGTATCGTGGAAGCTCTTTAGCCAGGACTGAAAATCACTTTTCCAGAGAAATTTTCAGAAGTGCTGGTTTACATCCCCAACAGAGAACACGTGGAGAGAAATAACTCACGCGTGTTATTTTTTGCAGCTCCATCACAAAGCCATTACCTTTGTTTAGCATCCTTTTCAGTGTTGTTTGTGGATTTGAAAAGTTATTTCCTTTTTCCCCCCCCCCCCCCAATGGAAATTGGCAAAGTGTTTCCTTTGGACTATTTAACAGAAGCATAAACTCTTGGTGAGCAATTAGAGCACCTAATTACCTGCAGCTCACCATGGGTCAGCTATTTCTACCCTGTATAGCCACAAACATTTTACGTTGCCAGCAGTACCAAATAGCAGTTTTCTGACGTCTGGGCCAGAGTGTGAATATTTTCAGGATTGCCATAGAACTTGGGTTTATTATAGTAATATTTTCCTTGGAACTAGGAAGAGTGATAAATAGTAACAAACTGGTTTCTTGCATTATTTCTCCCCCCCCCCCCAAGAATATCTGCACTACCTGTAATAATTGACTAACTGGACAGTAATTATTCCAAAATACTGTTGGGAGTGTATTGACCTTGATGATAATTTTCTTTCTCAGTGGACATCTGAATAATTGTCTTTGCCTAAGGATTCCCTAGAAGCTGCTCTCGAATCAGAGCAGCACTTCAGCATTTAACTCATGACATTGTGACATCCATTAGGAACGCAGAGAGGTAGGAATTACCCTATTCAATCCGATTAAAGAGCCAATTAACTTGGAATCCTATCTCCGTTAGTAACTAATATGAGATGACTCAACACCCTGGGAAAAAGAAACCAAAACCCAAAGGAAAAAAACCTCCGTACCACTAACAAAACCAATCCTAAACCTTCCTCCCGCCTCCCCTGAACTCATATGATCACAATTAAGGAACAAAGCATCCCTGAAAGGACATTTATTTATTTATTTGTTTTCTTCTTACCAAGCACTTACTGCTTGGCTTCCATCCTGACACACGAGATCAATAGCCCTTATAAATTCTTATCTTAGCTTGGGAAAGTATTATTATTAGCACTTGAAATGTCTAATCATTCTCCTAATCATTGTGCCCTTGGTATCAGTAACATTTCGCTATTGGAGGGTTCACAAAGTTAATTACTGTGATTTTTCTTTCCCAGTTTAAATCTCCTTAAATCCAGTGTGGTCATTCAAGTGACTGTTTGACCTTGTTTCACCCGTTTTCATAAATACTTGTGTCTGTCGTGTTCATTCCTTGAAACACTTCACCTGTACATGAAATACTGGTAATTCTTGTCATTCCTTTCTTTAAGAGGCCTTTATTTTTGATCCATTTAGGCCTTTCTAGTTCTATAACTTCTGGCTGCCCTTTCTGGATGCGCAGTTGTACTCGGTGCCAAAGGTCCAGGGATGCATCTAAATTGCTAATCTTGCACCATACTTATTTTTAGCCCTTTCTGATGCATTCTGTACAGAACCTCTCATCTCAGTTGCATCTTGACCACCTTGGCCAGCTGAGCAGATCCTTTCTATTGAAGTGATTTTTCTTTTTATTTTTTTTTTTATAGAAAGAAAACAGTCTGATAGAAACACTCTTCTCTTTCAGCCTTCCGAATGCCAGGGGCTATTTGATGAATTTAACTTCAGTTAAATAAAATGAAACAAATCTATTATGACCCTCTGAGAAAGCCTGATGTTTTAGATCATAGGCTGTTTCTAAATATAGGGATCGGAAATTAATGTCTCCCCAGGTAGATTATTCTGTATGTGCCTCCTGTGAGGTTTCTTTTGAACTGTCTTGGCCATTTCTTGAGAGTGTTTTGAGTGGGGAAAGGACTAAGATGAGACACTATAAGATACAGATATATAGATATATGCACACACACAGTTAAATTGCTTGCTATGTATGCATGTCTTTTCATGGAATTGTTTAACCATCACAGCAGTACATGGAAAAAGAAGATCGTCTGGGATATAGATAGATAGATAGCATATATATTTATTTTTTTTCCTAAACCATTTTGTGCAACAGGCAATAGCTTTTGCCTTGGACTTTTGAATCTGCTATTACTTCACCTTCCCTGAAAATAATCAAAGTATCAGCAACATCTGATGTGACCGAAAGAGAAACAAAACAAACAAACAAACAAGTGATATGGAGCATGTCAGATGTTTAGATTTATTGCAGAGACATGAATTTTGGAACTTGAAATGGCACACCTATGACGTGTGTCTGCATGAGCATACAGACTGCACACGTACCTGCTGCTTATAAATCTATGTGTGTGTAATTCAGGTCATTGTTTGGTGCAGGCACATGAGAAGTGCTGGAAATCTCGTATGTTAATGTTTATTGGTTCCTAATATTTGACAGATCTTACTGCAGCTATAGAGGAGTGATGCAGATTCCTTCCATTTGGGGGTCCTGCTTTTATTTGGGTGCCCCTCTCTCTAGAAGAGCATCTTCCTGTGTTTCCTATATCCACTCTCTGTGGCAGATGTTACAACTTGGAACAGAGAAGAAAATTCTGGTTTTATTTTTTCTTTCTTTCTTTCTTTTTTTTTTTTTTTCTATTTTTCATAAGTGACTTGCCCCCAGGCATGTTTTGACAGGGAGGATATCATTTCAAATTAAATGTGAATGTGGAGGCTTTCCAAAGCTACAAATTGCAGAGATTTCTCAGCATGACTCAAAGGGGAAAAAAAAAAAAAAAAAAAAGTGGTGTGTGCGCTGCTCACTTGCTGTGGTGGGAGGGTGGGATGGGAGCTGGTGCAGCTCTGCTACTGAAACCCACAGTTTCTTGCCTTCTTAGTGAGTTTGGATACAAGAGGCAGTGTCCATGCTCCTTTAACAGCCACTTTCCTCTGTCAGCTTTGTAAAGGCCAACAGGGCAGAGCTGGTTTTTCCCTGGTAGGCTGGGATGGTGACTGGGGGTTTAAAATCTCATTTCTGCTGACATGATCAGGTGAATCTCTGGCACCAGTGTGCAGAAGATGTTTTTAAGATCAGATGTTTTTAGGGTCAGAAGCAGCCAATCCAGAGGATGCCTCCTGCCAAAAGGCCAGAGGGCCATGAAGGGCTTTTTGTCTATACCAAGATCCCCCTTTTGAATGGGGAGAAGTGCACTGAGGAGGCAAAGTCCTTGTTAATTGTGGGTTGGTTTTTGTTTTGCCGTTGGTTTTTTTTGTTTGTTTGTTTACCATTCCAGGAAAATTAACGGAGGGAGCATCTATAGTTCAGAATACCATCTTATGTGCTGTTGGAGTCTGCGATCTGTGTGTCTTTGGAAGACCTTAATACTCCAGATCTCTTAACATTGAAAAGTTTTTGCAGAGTTTAAGAACAGAACTTCTTCTTTGTAATGAACCAAAGCAGAGACACACACAACAGTTTCTTGCCTACATCTTCAGATCTATGTCACAGCCATAATGAAGGTCAGATTTGCATTGTTTGAAGCTGGAGCTCTTTGCGTGGGTTCTGGCTTTGCGAGGATGATAATGTCTTCCCAGAGTTTGTCTTTCATTCTTCCCACCTTTATTCTCTTTTTCACCTTGTGTTCCAGCTTTTGACCCGCGTTTCATCTCTTTCTCTGCTTCTCCTTCTTCAGTTTTCCTCACTCCACCGCTGCTGGGTCTCAGGGCAGGTGTACCTGGCACGGGGTGTTTCTACAGCTTCTGGAACAATTCCATCCGCAGCGTTCTGATGTTAACATGATGTCAGTAAAAGGAATGATGCTGGTCAAGGACTGCTTTCATCAAGTGTGCAACTTCAGCTGGGATCTATTCATTTACAGTTCTCTTGGAAATCAGGGGAAATTTCTCTGCAGGCAGGATCTGTCCCTCTGCTTTGGCTGCGTTAGCCCTAAGGTCTGTATCACTTTATGGTCCCTTTAGGGAGGTGTGGACAGGAGCTTCCCTTTGTCTCACAAGGTTTTTCCTTCTGTGCTGAGAACACAGCTTAGGAAAGGAAGGAGAGTGAACTCTGATAGCTTTAACCCGTAATAAGTCTGATGTCCTCGGGGAGAACGCAGATTAAAGAGCCAAAATTCTCTAGGAGATTGTCACTTGGCTAATGATGATAGTAGCCTATGGCAGTCGGGGATGATATGGCTGATACTTAGCAGGGGTTGTGAACCAATTAGTCTGCTCAACAAAATACTTGGTCCATTGGGTGCAAATGTTAGGAATATTTATAGGGCTGGCGATGGAGCCAGCTAATCAAAACTGGAGAAAGCTACTTAAGAGGCTGTCCCAGGCTCTACAGAGGCCCTGGGATAACACAGCTGACAGATAAACAAATGTTTGCCCATGTAAATATTAGGCCTCAAAGATTGTATTTGAGCTCTTTTTCAGTTTCCCAGCGTTCTAAAATCAATTAAGGGTGTTTAACACGTGCTAGAGCCTGCTTCCCCGTGGAGAGCTGATGTCAGCGGTGGCTGTCCATAGGTGATCTTCTGCAGGTTGGCTTCCCCCACCTATGCTTTTGGCGTGGGGTCCAGGTAGGAGCCCTTTTCCATGATGCCAGAGGCTGTCACATAAGTTGTCCCAGGTAAAGTGGCAGCAACACAATAATAATTCAGCATATTTTAGCATGTTGTTTTGCATACACGAACTGCTTAAGCTCAGAGTTGGAGAAGAAATGCAGTATTTCGTCTGAATTTACAGGGTGGCTTAAAGCTTTATAAAGATTTCTTGCTTGGTCTATTTATTTATCTGCTCTTCATGCTAAATGTAATTAATAAATTTTTTTTTCCTCATTTTTTTTACCCCTCTTATGTAAGGCATCACTTAGCAGAACCACTTCTGTTGAACAGAGGACATGATGAGAAAAATCCCCAGGCTTCCCTGGAAAAGCTTTTTGGAACCTGAGAATATTTATTCCTCAGATTTAAGATATAAACGTGGTTATACATGTTTGGGTTTTGTTTTTTTTTTACAAAGAATATGTAAAGAGAAGAACAGCTTCTAACCCTGGCACTAAGCTTCTGATCAGAATATTCTGCTTTGTGGTTTACAGCTGTTATTTTACAGCAAACAATCAGTCTGAAATACAGCCATTTTGAATTTGGTGCTGAAGGTGTTTTTTTCCAGTACTTATTTGAAAAAAAATGAAATTTAAACTGGGGCATTTATTGTATTTGGCAAGCTCTACACTAGGTCTTTACTTGTAGAAAAATAAAATATTAATAAAAGCCAGGTTGCAGATTGTTCTGGTAAGAACTATGTGATTTGATTTTTATTATTATTATTATGGATTTTACACCCCTCTGTGTAAAAGCTTTCTTTGTGCTGTAGCTATTCTGGCTGTAAGTGGCTTTAAGTGCAGTGGGTTTTAATATACAAATGTTATTTCTGAGGGATCTTATATATTGAAAATGGCATAATGTCTTTTTTGATCCAGAAAAACACAATAGTTATTGGTACTGATAATGGCGTAATAGCTCTTTTTTTTTTTTCTCCCCCCATATATATATATATATCAGAGATGCAACATACTGGCAGTTAAACGGGGTAAAAATGGTCTTTTCAAGAGGAAGATCCAAGTCCATGGAGACTCTCCAGGGATCTCATTAAAGGCCTCTTTCCTTAATACAGTATAGTGCAATAACAGCTATCAGAATCCCCACAGTGTGGTTTCCTGATAGGTTAGTTTACACTGAATTAATTGTCTAATTTTTGCAAGCAACCACTACAGTGCACATTGGTTTTTTTTTTTTAATTATTATTTTAAAAAATATTTATTTATTTTCAGTCTGATGTGTTGCTCTTGTGGATTCTGCTTTGTATTTTAAGGTGGATTTTTACAATCTGTTCTCCTCCTGCAATTTTGTCACAGCAGATATTACAGAGGACTCGTGATTTACTCTAGGCATTCTTCTTTTTGCCCTTCCACGCGTAAGAATCGCTGTTAATTTCAGCGAGCCATTTTTGCATAACACCGCAAATAACCAACCACAACAACAGCGGTCTCATTAAAAAAACACAAAGAAAAGGATGCATCAGAAAAGCCTGTTCAGATTGTCTAAGGTTTCTGTGGTTTAGACGCTCCCGAGACCAATCCTGAATGAGGAGGAGGATTCCCCCAGTCCTCAGAGGTCAGCTTGCTGGTTTGTGTGGTGCAGAAATAGCAGAGGCAAGATGAGCCTTGCGCAGAACAAAGGACCAGCAACTTGCAGTCGGTTGATACGGAAGCACAGAAAAAGATATTTGAATAAAATCTCCTAGGTTGGTGCTGAGAGTTTGGCTTGAACGGGATTTTGGAGGCTTCCTTCTAGAAATATAGTTTCCACACAGAGAACTTCTGTCTCCCTGCGTGTGCTGTTTAGCTGCGGGAGAAAGCTGGAGTTAGGCAGAATATTCTTCAGCTTGGTTTGGGGCAGGACGGCTCCTGAAACCACTGCTGATCTTGACCAACTGCTAGAAACTGCCTTCTGGCTGGAATTGTCATTGCTGCTGCCCTGGGGAGATGATTCTCCTTCCCTTACCTGCTCAGTCTCCTGCAGGTGGGGAAAAGATGATGGGCTTCTGCTGCTTCCTCGCCCCTGGACCTGGCTGTGTTCCCGCAGCCTGCTGATATTTCTGCCTCGAGGAATGGGTTTGTTCTACCAAAGCCCATTGCAAAATACAAACATCTCAGATTAACCTACGGCTGTTTACTTGCAATCAGCACGTTGGCTGGAGGAATTCGTGGCTACATCCTGATCTACTGTAAATGAGAGGAGTTACACGAGTAGCTGAGTTTTCTGCACAGAGAGAGTCTGGAAGCAATAGAGGAGGCAGGGAGTGAGCAGGGACTGGGTATGAGCAGGAAGAAACATGGGAACCCAGAGGCAGGCGGAAAAGAAGTAGCCCGAGGAGACTGTGCAGAAATAAGTGCATAGCCTTGTCCTAAGTGTGTGTGTGCTCAGATGCTTGGGTACCTGATATCTCAGTGTGGTGATGAGTTATTAAAACATCTCCTGCTTCTATAGGAAGAGGTGGGTGGAGGAGGGAGGGAGGGCTGAGTGTGGAAGATGAGTGCGTTTCCATCGTTCCAGTTGGGAGTTCAGGCAAAGGGGGTCCTCACAGCTTATTGGGAGGGGGATAAAACTCCGAAACCAGAAAAAAACTATCATCAAAGCCGGTTGTAATTCAGAGACGTGTGTTTGTCAACACTTGGATTTTATTTTTAGTTATTCATTTACACACATGAAACATTCTTCAGGTGAAAACTATTACTTTTCTCCTAAGACGTGAGCATTTTGTTCAATGTTGCCATCCTTCTTGCCAGCGTGTCCAGGAGGGAGAAATATGAAGGAATTCAGTGAAATGTGAGATTCCTTTCCCTTCTCATTCATTGCCTCTACTAAAGAATTTAAGGTGCCCTGTACACTGTGAATTTGTGGCTATTCCAAATTGCTTTTGTAAACAGGGATTGTGTCTCCCTGTTAGACACTAGATACTGAAAAAGCTGCAGTGTGGATCCAGCCCACCAAGCAAAGGAGGTGTTTCCACCACACTAGCAAAGTACTGCTGTTCCCAGGTGTTACAGACCATCTTGTGTCTGGGCTTGACCAGACATGAGGCTGTTTTCTACTTGGAGGAACCTGAAATGTGAATGTGTCACCATCCCGTCTGGTCCTGTGACAGGGATTTGATGATGTGCAGAGCCTTTGAGTGCTGCGTCCCATCCTGGCACCACTGCTAACGTGCATGTTGTTCTCATGTCAGTTGTTATCTCAAAGTGTTGACATCATATACTAAATAACACTTAAGCAGGTCTCTTTCCATTAGAAGATGAATTCCCGACACAATTGAAGTCAATGGGGCTTTTGTCATTGACTTCAATAGGCCTCAGCTTCCACCTCATGACTCCATGGGAAGAAGAATAAATTGCTGCTGAAAATGAAACTGTCTCTGACATCCAGGGGGAAAGGATAATTAGCAGTCAGTCATGGAGCTGCCATCGTGCTTGTCTGAATAATAATAGAACTGAATACAAGTGATATGTTGCCTTCCAAGTGGGGAAAGTGATTTTAGCAGATTAGCGTGAGTGTAAGCAGCCAAGAAATATGTTATGAAAACCAAGTGTGAGATGAGTTCTAGACGGTAGACATCGACTTTTCCGTCTGTCTGGCCTCCAAAACATACCGTGTAGCTTTATGTAAACACTAAACTAGGAAGATGTTTTGGATCAAGAAGACAACGTCTTGTGTTACTACGCTTTGTTGCTTTATTTATTTTTTTTTTAGCTGAATTGGGTTAATGTTCTTAAAAGAGAACGAGGGAGATTTGAATGGAAGCTCTTCTCCCTTTTTGCTTCTTGTCGAAAATACATCTGGAACTGGTTAGAGCACGGTTGGACCTCTGTTGTAAAGATGATGGTACAAGGATGGTGGACCAAGTTTTATGGGTGTGTGCAGCTTCCATGCTTTGAGGAAACCCTGGTTTGGAAACCCTAATTTCTCTCAGAAACCCAGGTAGACGGGCTGGTGAGATGGGGCTACTGGGATAAAGCACAAAAGATAGGTGCTGGCTTCGCAGGTCTATACCCTTTGAGGAAAGAGAACAACAATTAAAGCAGAAGAAAGCGAGCCCAGTGTGGTTTTAATCATTAGTTTCAGTTTGTAGTTGGTCTTAACACGGCGTGCAGCTTTGTGAGAGCATAAAGGCAGCGCTGTAAGGCCACAGCTTTCAACTGGGCCTGTTTATGTATTGTGATTGGCGAAGCCATTGACTTCATATTCTTTCATGTTCTTTATGTTCCCTTCTGTTTTGATGTTATCGTGCAGTCATCTTAGCTACGTATTAAACAAGAGACTACTTCAATATAAAATGATCAAAGGGATAAGGGAGCACGGGGCCATAAAGAATATATGGAGAGCTCTGGGAGAATGAGAAGTTGAATTTAAAGGCTTTTTCAAGCTGCTTAATTCCTGCTTAGATTTCTGGTGCCACCAATAGGCAACAGCCCCTTTCTTTAAATCTTTTACTAAGGATTGACTGGCAGAATCTCTGTTGTACACGGGGTTTAGAGAGTAAAAGGCCACCCTGCAGGTCAAGCCCTAAGAGGTTTCCTCTGAGAGCTCATTGATTCCACTAGATTTTTAACCTAAAAAAAGACCACTCCTTCCTAAATCTGCAGCTTGGTTACAAGTGCCTTAGTATGTGCCAGCACAGAAGGCAGGAGCAAAAGTCTAAGTGCAGGGTTAAAAAAAAAAAATAATAGAGAAAGATGCTGTGGGGCAGGGAGACAATGATTGCAGTCTCCTGCTAGTACGATTCCAACTGGTGACATTATTAGCTACTGGTCCATGAAAAAAGAAAGTATTATCTTATCGGTTTCAGAAATGGATTATATTAGCGGTGAAATTGGGCAGAATAAAGATTTATGGTCACATCCTCAGCTTGAGTAAACAGGCAGAGGACCTCTGCTTGTAATGGGGATAGGAGGGCAGGCTGCAGCTGGGGAACTGGGCTGTAAATACCGTGGCTCTGGCTTTCGTCACAACTGTGAATGTGTGCGCGGTTCCATGTGCGCGTAAACGTCTTTATTTTGCACAAAAAATTAAGACGAGCGGGGTTTTGCCTCTCCGACCTCATTATAATATTGGCTTTGTAAGATGCCCGGTGCTGCGGTAGTGATTAGCAAAATGAATCTGAGAGCTTACCCTGTAAGCAAACTCTGTATTTGCACCGCTACCTACTCCTGTGATATTTCAATCTAATTCATTAGAAAAATTAGCATTTTTATGGACTAATTAAGGGAAAATGTTGCATGTCCGCTTTCTGATACACAGAGATTTTTCTATCTTAGGAAAGCCAAATAGAAATGAAACATGATTTATTCCCACCCCCTCCCAAACAAAAAGAGAGCGCAAGCAAAAGGATTACTCAAATTAACTAAAAAATTGGGAAGATTCGAACTTTTGTAAAAAAGAAAAAAGAGAGGAATTGGAGGAATTAGATTACTATAGTATTGTCAGTCTGTACAGGTTTTGTTTTGTTTTTTCTCTTTATTCAGAACTCCAGATCTCTTTCAGCTATTTTGGTTCTTCAGGCATAAAAATATTTTAAAAGCTGTCAGTCAGTCACCATATTTTTTGTGATGGCTGCAAAATGAGCAGCCATGAGACTGAATAGTAATGAGTGCATTATTCAGTATCTATAAATACCAATTGACTCTCACCGGAAGTTTATGTATTTCAGTCAACACACATTTTAGTTTTTTTTTCCTCCTCTTTTTAAAACCAAGCTCAGGTTTTCTTAGACCATAGCTGTTCCCTCAAACACGTCTTCGTTTTTCTCGCGTTGCGCTAATGAACCGCTTGCTTTTGAAGTTTAATTCTAAATATGTATGTGTGTCACTGGCTCCTGCTCACATTCTCTGTTTGCCAGGAGGGTAAAAATGGGTGCCTGTGACTAAACATCTAAGGTAGTCCCTTTTTTTTTTTTTTCTTTTTTTTTCCACAGGAAGTATTTTTTTTTTCTTCTTAGAGGATGGAATAGCATTATTTTAATCAATGCGGGCATCTCCTGTTTTGATCGTTATGTTTTGATAATGATCTTGATTTACAGAGACACAGAGCAGCGAACCCCTCATTTGGGGCTTTTGTGGAGAAAGCAAAAAAATCACCGTCTCGCGCAGAGGGTTGAAGTTCAATTAGGCGTTTTGGTGTCATGGGAGGTTGGTCGTGCTTTAATTGGCTTCAGCTCACTGGCTTTTGGACCGTCATAGTCTTCACCTGCAGTTGGCTACTTCTGAAATATGTATGGAAATTGTTATTGCGTTTGAAAATGTTGCGCAAAGTCAGAATAATTATTTCCCAGTGATACTTCACAAGCGAATGCTCTGTGATAAATACAAGTGAAGGAGAAAACATGAAAATTGTAGAATGAAGCTGGAAAGGACTTTTGGAGGTCATCCGGTCCAACCTCCTACTGAATGTAGACGTGACTTTGAAGTCAGATCAGGTTGCAGTTTGTCCAGTTGAAAACGGTAATTAGCCTGCTCTTCTGCTGGGCAAACGCAGCTCTCCCAGCCTGGGATGGTGCAGCAGCATCTCAGTGCATCACCATCTCATGCCCCTCATCACCTCGGTCCTCTCTGCTCTATTTTTGCCAGTTTGTCGGTGTCGGTTTCGTAACAGGGAAGCCAGAACTGGCCGCTCTGTTCCAGATGCAGTCTCAGAAGTGCTGAGCAGAGAACAATAACTGCTTCCCTTCACCTGCTGGCTGTGCTCCTGCGAGCGCAACCCAGCGTGTGGTTGGTGTTCATCACTGTCACTGCCAGCTCCTGTTCAACCCCCAGGCTGTCTTCCCCAGAGCCGCTTTCTGCACCGTGGGTTTCCACTTGCAGGGAGCTTCAGGTCTGCTTTGGCTGAATGTTGTAAGATTTCTGTCAGCCCGCTTCCCCAGCCTGTTGAGATGCTGCTGAATGGCAATCCCACTCTCCAGTGTGTCAGCTGCTCCCCAGCTCTGGTGTCACCTGGAAACTTGCTGCAGATGTATTACCTCTCGTCATCTAAGTTGTTAATGAAGACATTAAATGGTTAAACAGATTGTCTTCGGGCAGATTTGTTCCCTAATCTTCTTTGGGACAGAGACGAGGGTCCCAGGGCAGTTGGGGTGTGTTGTTCTTTCTTGCCCTTCTTGAGGATGGCCCTGACAGTTGCCTTTTCCAGTCGGGAAAAGGATCCCCCAGTTGCCACGATATTTCAAAGACACAAAAAGCATCCTCAAAATGATGTCAGCCTGTTTCCTGCACATTCATAGACCTGTGTAGGTCCAGTTTGATTAAGTGGTACCTAACAAAACCTTTCCCTGCCCCAGACAAAGACATTAGGGACATGGGCCTGGGCAGCCTGAGAGTGAACCTTTCGTGTTGGACATACCATCCATTGACAGTTTCAACTCCACCTGGGTTTTGGCTTTCCTAATATAGTTCCTGCAGTCTGGGCAAGGTTTCTGTAGTCCTCCTGGGTAGCCTGTCCCCACTTCCACCTTCTGTTCACTTTCTTCTTGTGTTTGAGCTCAGTCAGGGATTCCATGTTCAGCCAAGTCAGCCTTCTGCTGCTTCTGCTCCACTTCCCACGCATCAGGGTAGACTGTTCTCGTGCTTTGAGGAGGTTTTCCTTGAAGATCAAGGAGCTCCCCTCTGCCTTTTTGCACCCTAGGGCAGTCATTCGTGACATTACAACTGCTAGTTCCCTGAGCAAGCCAAACTGCTCCCCTGATGTTCAGCATCAATATCGTCTTTGATGCGTGCATTAAATCTCGATTGCTTCTTCACCACCAGTTGCTACCTTAGCAGATACCAGTGTGCTTGAAGTTCCCCAGGATGACCAGGGCCTTTGATTGTGAAGGTTGAATAAAGCTTTATCCACTTCCAGTGCTTGACTGGGTGGTGGACAACAAACACCTGCATCGGTTCATGATGTGATGGTGCAGCAAACACCCTTAGCAGCGTCCTCCTTGTTGGAGTCTCTGATTCTGACCCATAAGCATTAGCTTCCAACAAACCCATCGCCTGTTTCACAGCACAGGTCCATGGATAAGTGTCTCAGGATATAATTTTGATTCATTAGCCTCTTCTGAGGAAAATTCCATTTTCTGAGCATACATTTTAACAGCTTTTAATCCTATATAGTGCCTTTTCCAGTAGAAATGTGGGGGTTTTTGATACAAAACAACGAAAAAACGTGAAACCCCGTTGGACTCTAAAAATTTAAGGTACGGTAATAATAAAAATTGAAGGTACGGTAATAATTTCAGCATATGCTTAATAAACATTCTCGATGGAGGATCGTTGCTATAAAGTCTTTACACGTTATCTGTGGACAGAAGGAGTTAATAGCGCGCTTCAAGTCTAAAGTGCCAACCTAAAGCGCTCATTAGATGGATGTGTTTTACCGGTTGCACTTTTCTCTTGGCGCTTTCAGCAGGTCAGAAGTTGCGATACTGAAATCGCCCATCTCGACCTCGGTTGTCTTCTGTGTTAATCAAATGCCCTGTGCTGTGACTTAAGCCATTAGCCTGGGACTCGGAAGTGTTATTTCTGTCTCTGCAAGTATCCTACAGCCGCAATTTCCCGCTCTGAGTTGAGGACAACAAAGCTC
Source organism: Actenoides lindsayi (assembly GCA_025331215.1). NCBI lineage: Eukaryota > Metazoa > Chordata > Aves > Coraciiformes > Alcedinidae > Actenoides > Actenoides lindsayi. The sequence goes on from WTSP01004319.1 coordinate 24,536, forward strand.
TCCTTCTTTGCAGAGTGCTTTGAGATTTGATGATGAAAAGTGCCGTGTAAGGCTTCAGTATTGTTATGGGAACAAACATCACTTTGTTTGCATGGCTTGACCATCTTATAAGCCAGTGGAGAGCTGATGACCAAACCAAGATTAGAATTGGACAAATGACTTATAATGAGCAACTTCAGTCTGTTGACTTCATTTTTTCCTTCTGTTTGGAAGTCATTAACTCTTATAAGTCAATCTCTGGAGAAATTTCTGGTCTCTAAGTCATTTGTCAGTTGGGTGTAGAAATCTTTGAAGTTTGCTCGTTTTGTAGTTTTACTTATCGTTGTAGATGCCAAATAAGTTACTTTTTACTTGGCATGATTGTTAGCAATCTGAACACAGAATCCAATATTTTAAGTTTCCAATTTCCACGTTGGATATTGCTCAAGTGCATTTAAAAGGCATTTCTAGGGAAAAAAGAAAATAAATTAAAATTACGGATTAACAGTGAGCAGTCTTTATAACAGGAAAAAAAGTATTCCTTCATTAAACCTCTGTATCTGTTCTGAACAGGGTAGCAGCAAAATTGATTACTTAAAAAATAGTTTCAAACCCCTTTCTACATTATTTGCACTTAGTGTTATAGCTTATGTCCTTCTGATCTTTCTGACCTCGTGTATCGTGGCAGTTTGCATAGGATTAGCTTTGGCCTTGCTGGGGGTGAGGGGGAAGCATCCTCAGTTAAATCTGCATGCTGCCTGCATGGAGTTTTTAACCAGGAAACATTAAGAATGTAGTTTGTCAGGTGGTGTAAATAAAAGTACCTTCAAAAATCCTATGCTGATTTATCCCAGTTGAAGATTTGCTCCAGAGCACCTGAGTACAGTGGTGGGGTTGGGCACACGGGTGTGAATAGATGAGATTGAAGGTGTACCTGGAAAACACAGACCTAAGTTTTTTGGCTGTATCCTTTCCTGAAACTCCAGTGTTGGGATCGGAACACGTGGGCCTCGTGGAAAATGGGGGCTATTTTCTAGCTGGCCTGTGGATACTCATGCTGCTGCTTCACCAGTTCAGCAGAAATCCTGTTCTCAGCCCACGTGCCACTCAGTTTGCAGATGCTCTGTGTTGAAGAGCTCGGGGAGAGGTTGTAACGCAGAGTTGCGCTGTGCGTCAGAAGGTTATTAAAATCAAGTGGAAGTGAGCTCTGTACCTTGGGGACCTTAAATGCAAAATCGCTCTAACTAATAAGCAGATCCTAAGTGTGCCAAATTTTACCCCAAGGTACTCGCGGGCTCCTGCGGCGATGTCAGTTTTGCTCGCTGGCTTTTATTGACGACCAGGATTTATTGCCCCAGGAGGGAAATATTGACGGAGGTGATTCTCTCCCAGGCACCGTTTCCCTGAAGGGACAATAACACCCGGTGTTCACTGTAAATTCCAGCTCACTGCCTGCGTGCGCGTCATGGCACGGGGTTTAACCGCTGAACACGTGACGGGAGACCCGAGCCAGTCTGCCCAGACCTTGACATTTCCTTTGGGGAACAATATCTGCGATGTGCCAGGCTGGTGACAAGCCTGGGAGAGAGCGTGTGTGGGCATGTGTGTGCATGAGCCTTTTTATGCCTCTTAGAGCCGTTATAATGGTTGCCAGAAGAAAATCACCTTGGCTCTAACGTGCCGTATAGCCATATCTCTCAGTTGACTACAGACCTGAATTCTGGACTGACAAAGAGCTACAACATTTCTTATGGCTGAATAATCAGAATCCGGCCCAATACGGTTGATTTACAAAAGCTTGTCCGTGGCTGCCTTCTTTTATTGGGACAGTAAATCACAGAAGTTGTAGGCTAACCTCATGTCGTGGTCCTAGACAGCAGTGATCAGTATTTCAAGGCTCTCTTCATATTCTGATAGTCCTTTCAGTAATAAATAAGCAGATATTTGAGCAACTTACAACACTGTGCTTGCAGTAATTGTGAGTCACCTTATTCTAAAGGTGAGACTGACCTGAAACACACGTTATTAATTCATTTTTTTTCCTGTTGGGAAAACTGAAATACTGGCAAAGCGCGTCTCCTAAGCCAGACATCTTAACTGCATTCCTGTAAAATTAGTACTTCCCTACTGTGGCTAAAAAGAAAATAATCATATTATTTAAGAAGGAGAAAAACCATTGTACCGACGTTTCTCAGCAGCACTGCATCTTTGTTGGGCTGTATTCCATAATGCATATGGGTAAAATTAACTCTAAAATTGTTCACTTCTTTAATAATTAAGAGCTCCTTTTCTCTCCTGCCTTTTTTTTTTTTTTCTCAACCCATATTAGTTTTACGTCGTCGGTATTAGTGAAGATGTCATCGCAAATACTCCCTTTAGCACACTTGCACTCAAGTGGGATCTATAAGCTGTAGGGATGACAACCTTTTACTGTGACAACAGTTCATCCAATTCATCCAGTGCTATTTTCCAAGCTGGTTAACACATCTTTTTATTGTTTGACAAAACTTCCTCCTCGAAAAACCTACTGCTATTAATATGCACAAGTGCAGCTTATTCCCCCTTCACAGTTGATGCTCGAGCTGATGGGAATGCTGGCCAGGCCTGAGTGCTGGGATGTTGGGTCCTTTCATCCCTTTGCCACCCCTGCATCACACGACTCGCTCTGCAATGGGATAAACCTTCGTGGTCTGCACTGCGAGGCAGCCAGGTCTTGGCAGATGTGAGGTGCAGAGCACAGTGCTGTGGGAGCAGGTTGGCTTCGGGAGGGCTTTGCTGTGGGAGAGGGGCCAAAGCAGCATCTGAGCTTCATCCTGGCCAGAACCCTGCTTTTGATACTGCTCTTTGTCAAGGCCTCTGAGCCAAACCTGTTATTTTCCTCTGCTGTGTGGGGACCTGCAGCACACACAATTCAAGTGATGTTTAAATATTTAGTTTCTCGTTTTCAGAACGTTAGCTGAGACTGACTCAGAGGCTCTTACTTTGTTGATTCTGATCAAGAGGGGATCTTCTCAATGCTTATCAATATCTAGAGGATGGGGGTCAAGAGGATGGGGTCAGACTCTTGTCAGTGGTACCCAGTGGACAAGGGGAAGTGGGCACAAACTGGAACCCAGGAGGTTCCACCTGAACATGAGGAAAAGCTTCTTTGCTGTGAGGGTGGCAGAGCCTGGCCCAGGCTGCCCAGAGAGGTTGTGGAGTCTCCTTCTCTGGAGAGATTCCAAACGTGCCTGGACACTGTGACCCTGGGCACCCTGCTCTGGGTGACCCTGCTGGAGTTGGACAAGATGATCTCCAGAGGTCCCTTCCAAACCCTACCATGCTGGGTTTCTGCTGTGACTGATTTCTACATTTCAAGCACAGACCAAAACTCCTCCCCTTCTCAAATTTAACTGATGACATTTAATCTCTTCTTTGGCAGAACCTCTTGTGAGTATTAAAAACCCCCCAAATAACTAACTTCTCCAAGGGAGCAAACCTACTTATTCCTCTGTGTTTCCGCTCTCTCGCTCTTCTAATTTCCAGGGGCTTGACAGTCCTTGGGGACAGTCAGGTTGAGAAGAGCTCTTCTAGCCTCCTGCTGGGAATGCATTTGACTACATGCAATGTGTATGTATCAGTCCCAGTGCCATGGAGAGGCAAGAGGGGATCTCACCTTCCCCTGCAGCTCTGCTGTGGTCCGGGCAACAGGAAGACACCAATTGCACTTCCCTGGACAAAGCTGGGCTGCAGGATCTCCAGGCAGAGCAGGGCAGGAGCTGGCAGACTTGGTGTGTGTCCAGGAAAGCAGGGAAGGGCAGCTCTTCTCCCCCAGTGAGCAGCCCCAGCCTGCTCTCCAAGCTCACTTCAGGAGCCTGAGGCACTCAATGATGCATCAGCCATTGCAGCAGAAGGTCCTCCTCTCAACACACCCCCTGGACTCCAGGCCATGCCAGTTCTCCACCCTGAGGAGTCCTTCCAGAGGAATAACTCCTTCAGAAGCAGGATTGGTCCTGGCTCCTTAGGTTCCTGACAACAGTGAAAAACACACAGACTGGAAAGAACAAACTGCTCCAGAGACCTACAACCTCTGCCTGGCCTTTGGGAAGTGAAGAGCAGCCCGAGCACCCAGCTCAGATGGCCAAGGACGAGCACATGCTACCAGAGTAACCCTTTCCCACTGGTTCACCAAACCTTCAGCCCTTCAGCTAACACTTGCTGAAAGCAGAGGAAGCTGTTTGTTCTGCTCCAAGGACTAAGAGGACAAGTCCAGGACCACTGTTTCCACCACACACCACCCTTCACACTGCATCCAAGCAGCCTCACTCATCCATCACGAAATATAGAAGATTATATCTGGGCCAAACTTTGATATTCGTGAGCAAGACAGAACACTTTATCCTCTCAAAAGCAGGTCGGGAGGTGGGAGATGGTGATCTGGAAATACATGGCAGTGACAAAGAACAGTCCCAGGCCATCAGCTGTGGCAGCACTTGTCAGATCATTCACAGCTAAAGAACAACACTGAGAAAACAAACAGTGGTATCGATTCCAACAAACACAGTTATTAGTTAGAGTTGTTATTTTAAAAGCACACACTGAGAAGTTCTCCCTTTTCCAGCTGCTTATTTTGTTTTATTCGAACAAAACCCATGGACATTAATTTTAGCTGTACTTAATTGAATAATTTCTCTGGGGAATAGTTCAGGGAGAGTTTTAAAGCAGCCTGTTTCCAAGAGCCATTACTAATTGGCATATACCACAGCCTCAGTGTGCCAACCAAAATAGTACGTTTTAATGTTACTGGAACTGCTCGCGGTCCAGATGTGTTGAGAACTCGCAGTGATATAAGGCAGGCAATAACTATATTCACATGATACCGTATTTTGAGTGTCCTTCCCCAGTTATCTGGAAGGAGATAATAGTCTCCTTTGCTAGAAGTACCGGAGTGTAAAACCAGGGCGTTTGGTCCTCCCCTTTACTCCCAACAAGTGCCCTTTCCTTCTATTTACCATGTTTAAAACAGACCAGTATAGTTATCAAATGGACATTTAACAAAAAAAAAATAAAAAATCCCTCTTGACAAGAATTAAAAAAGGTTACCCCTGGTTTACAGCACTGACCAAAGTCACCATTGCCACCCACCCCGTGAACAGTCACTGGGGCAGGACACCCAGCCCACAGGCGCTGCCTCCCTGTAGGCATTGCTTATTTTCATTCAAATCCCAAATCCGAGTGCTCCAGCAACACAAATGTAGAGATTTTTTTAGGCCAGACCATCCAAACTTTCAGCAAAATCTTCAAGTTACGGCGACAATGCCATGAAGTTATTTTTCTACAGACATGACTTTGAGAGAAAGCGAGGAAATACTGCTAATAAATAATCATGAATTCTGTGTCTCGAGGAAAGCCCGGAGCACGAGCAGACTGGAAGCCGACTTAACATTCGGGTAATAAAACGCTGCCAATCAAAACACTTTCCCTGTCGTGATATGTTTGTTTTCTGCAAACTCAGAGCAGAAAATGACAGGACAGAAGCTAATTCAGCCTCTGCATTTGTTTGTTTTCCCTTTATTTATTTTTAATATGCCTTCAGAAGCTCTTCATAACATTCATCCCTGCTTCCTTTTGGCAACTCTATTTTCTTCCAGGGTTTGTGTGCCACTGCAATGCTTTTGCACAGTTATCCATAGCTTTAATGGTGCACACACATCAGCTGCCATAACTACACTAGGGTAGGAGGTGGAGCAATTCTCCATAAGCCACCACTTGGCTACTAAACGCTGCAAGTGGAGGTTTCCAGTTCATTTCTCAAAACAAACAAACAAAAACCCCTAAAACCAACCTCCCTCAAAAAAAAACAAACCAGCCCAAAACCTCCAAAATTTAATTTATACTCCGTGCGGCTGTTGTCACTTTAAAATCTACTTGACAATAGCAACTTCTTAAACTGTGGACCCGTCATGTAATGTCACGTAATTCTTGTGGGTACCAAAGAACCAAGCCTCAGTCCCACTGAAAAAAAGAAAAAAAGCCAAAAACTGAAACAGCAAGACTGGATCTCATCCCCTGGGGTCACAGCCACCTCAACCCAGATTTACACCTTTCTCCCATGAGATAAAAATCAACTCTCATCTGTTTTCGCTACCTCGAAAGTAACTGCAGTTAACGCATCTACAGGAGGACTCTTGAAAGCCAGCGCGTTGCTGACTACAGGTTTACCCCCGAAAGGTGCTCCCCACACCCCCAACCCTCAGCCTGACGACACAGCCCGAGTGCCCAACGCTGGCCAGGGCCGCGAAGGCCTCCGTGAGGAGCTGGACCGCGAAGGCCTCCGTGGGGAGCTGGACCGCGAAGGCCCCCGGGAGGGGCGG
>WTSP01004322.1:0-16557 GCA_025331215.1 Actenoides lindsayi
TGCCCAGAGAGGTGGTGGCTGCCCCATCCCTGGCACCATCCCAGGGGAGGTTGGCCAGGGCTCTGAGCACCCTGCTCCAGTTGCAGATGGCCCTGCTCCCTGCAGGAGGGTTGGACTAGATGACCATAAAGGGTTCCTTCCCACCCAAACCAGTCTGAGATTCTGGACTTTTGAGTTTTGTTTGCTGTGAGGTTTGGGGCTTCAAACCAATACTGCAGCAGAGGACTGAAGCAGTGATATGTTCCATGTTCTTATCTCACCGATAGCAGATGACCATGCACTGCATATCTTCATGGAGAGCCTGACCTTTCCTCCCAGGCAAGAGTCCAGAACTTAATCCAAACCGCTGTCTGGGCTGACAATTGTGTGATCATGACACAGGCCATGCCATGCAAAGCTGGACTTGAGCATCGCCTTGACTCAACTGGTGCTGAGGGTGTAACTTAACCAGTTGCATAAGACCATTTTGGTCAGAACTGGGAGAAGAACTAAGGCTCTGGTTTGATGATTGTAAATTGAAGCAATTTTGCCAGATCTGTGGGTTGTCTGTCAGTAATTGCTGGATTCCCACCTAGCTCTTGAATCCAGACTAAGAGCTAAAGACCTTTATAATCTGTGCTGTACCATCATCTCACTAGGAGCTGTGTAAGGTCCCTTCAAAGCATCTGTCACATTCCCTTTCTCTTTTATCCCGTTAAGAAAGTATCCACATACGTTTGCTGTGGAAACTTCTCCCACCTGAGAAGTTCTGAGGTCCTCCTCTAGTCCAGGATGACTTCAGTTGTGGGGATAGATCATTTAGACCGAAGAAGCTTCCTGAAAAAGCCTGATGTTGGCAAAAGGTCGTAAAGGGTTGCACATCTAGGTCGCCTGGGAAAGCTAAACGAGCTAAATCAAGGCTAAACAACGAGGCAGGGGGGGTAAAAATGAGAAGTGAAGTAGCTGGATGCTGAGTTCACTGGTGACGATGACACTTTTACAGCCTGGATTGCAAGTGTGGAGCCTGGTTCTGTGAGCAAAGCTTGAACTTTGCCACGGTGGGGTTCCACCCAAAGGCAAACTTCAACCCTGGCGCAGCTGAAGTCTCCCTGCGTTGCAGTCTGAGAGTAAACAGGCCCTGGGGAGCTGTGCTGGAACTTCTTCTTTTTCACACTAAGGCTCAGGGAAACCTTTAAAAAAAGTTAAAAAAAAAACCCCTTTTTATGGTCAGTAAACAGTTTTTTAAAAAAAACCCCAACTCAACACAATATGTTGACATCCTGCTTACCAGAGCAAAGTAGCTGGCTGAAGGAGGTCTGGTGCTGTTACATGATTAGTGGTGACATTTTCCAGCCTAGAAGTCACAGCCTGACCTGTTTCATGAAATGACAATACATCCCTCTTTACCTTGGAACAAACCAGTGCACACCAGCTGCTTTATGTTGTTCTGGGGGGTTTGTTTGATTGATTTATTCTTTTTTTTTTTCCAGAGAAAACTCACCTTTTGTTGAGTGCTTCAGCAAAAGGCACAGGGCTGACCCTTTGCCCAAGCAGAGGTCTGCACGACCTGTTCCCAACAGCTCTGCTTGAGTCCCAGGCACCCAGACCCTGGCAAGAGAGGTGGCCAAACCAGTGCTGCTTTACATGATGCAATCCCTGCTCTGCCTAAAGGTGTAATCTTTAACAGAAGGCTAACATCTCTTGCCTCGCTTGCATTTTTGCCTCTAATCTTTCTGTTAAACCCAGTTAAATAGGCAGTAAGTCTGATGTTACTCTTTTGTGTAGCTTGAGGTGAAGGGAAAAACCTCCAAATCGGTGCTTGCAAAGGAGGGGGAACCACGTCACTCTGATAATCCCAGCTCCCTGTGCCTGCAGCCTCCTGACAATGCTCTTGACTTTGTGGAGGGATGTTGGAAAAGCAAGAATGAAGAAATCTCTGCTGGCTTTCCCTGCTTTGCTTGTTGCAGGGTCCAAGGGGCTTTTGACACTCGTTACCTTTCCTTAATGCTGCTCTTTCTTTAGATTTAAACCAAGGATATCACAAGCTTGAAGTGACCTTATGCACCTGGTATGTCTATATGTACAAGCTGGTGAAGACCAGAGGATGAGGAATAGAACACTTCCCTGAAATAAAGAATGTGATTATACTCTAAAAAGTTTGTCTGAGATCTGTCAACATTTAAAGAGATGCAGCTTTTTGTTTAAAGATTCATTATGAGCTATTTACTATTCAGCTTTAGGATAGAGACAATGAATGTGCTTATTTCATTTACTCAGTATCTAGCTGTTAATACAAAGTGCCATGTATGAAATGAAATTTGTCACTGATATTTCTTAAAACACACCCCTTTCCAGGGAGAATTTGCTGGAAAAAATACTGCATTTTAAATTCAAACTTTCATTGTTATGCCCAGTGAAAACTGTCTGTCCCGGACCTCTGATTTCAAGATAGAAAGAAAAAAGAAAAAGCATTTGCATTTCAGAGTTGCAGGAATAAATTAGAATGTCAGTTAATATTTGGTATTATTTCCATCATTCTTCACAATCAGAGAAGGTGCTGCAGTGGTGATGCTCATTTTTCTTCTGCGCTGTTTGCAGGCACGATAACTTTACATACGAATCTCTTTGGTTTGGTTGGGTTTTATGTTTTTCTGCTGGTTTGTGTAACTAATTTGTCTGTTTCCTTCTTTGGTCCTCTCTGTGGTATCTTCTTTGCAAAACCTCACCAAGTTCTTCAATGTTTTCCTGAAGTAATAGAGGCAGCTTTTCACCTAAACCTCTCCCACCTGCCATGCCGATAAGATCGGTCAAAGATACCTGGGGAAAATTTGGCAGCTCCTCCTGTTTGCTCTGGCCTTGATCCATCTCGCTTTGGCTTTGTTCCACATTTACCCCCAGCCCTCCATCTCAGTCTTGCTGAATCTTCTTGCATGCCTTTCCTCATTTGCACATTCTGGGGGCCTCCAGGAATGAAAACATTTGCAGCTCTTCTTGTTTGTTTTTCCTTACTGCATTTTGACTTCCAGGGGTCCTGACTGCAACTTGCCCTAGAAGCCCGAGGCTGTTGAAGGTCCAACACTCAAATGCTGCTCTTCCAAATCAGGCCTCTCATCTACCCAGATTCTTTTTCGAGACTACTTAAGGTAATTTTCAAAGGCTTTTTAAGGTAGTGGAAATGTGTTTGTGAATAACTGTGCTAGCGTTCCGAGTCCTGCTTCACTCCTTACTTCTCCCAGGGACTTCTCAGGAGTCACTTCTTTTACTCCCATGGTTTGGGAAAATCGTACTCTGTGCTGTTAACCTCTAAACATAATTGTACATTTTCCAAGGCAGAAAATGGTTTAATAACAAATCTTTTACATGTGCTGGCTGACTGTACCGGGTTAAAGGTTTTTAAGTAAAAGTCAGTGCTGAGCATGGCATGGAAAATTGTTGCACAAACAACTCAAGGTCCATTCATTATCTAATCAGAGGCTTTCCAATACATCTTTATTTTTACCAGGTGAGCTTTCTATTTACTAACCTTACTGCTTTCATTATTGTAGCAAAGTGCTCTTAAACTGCTGATACTCGAATTAATTTTTTTTTGTTCCTAAGGTCCCTTTCCCAAAAGTGAGTCTGTTATTTCAGGATCTGAGTGTGTGCTTCTGATGGTACTCGCTTCAGACAAACAACACAACTACTGGAAAGGTATTGCCTTCTGTCAAGGGTGATTCAAAGTACCCAGAGTAGCCCCTTTCCCTGACTCGCCTTCTGCCTGGCAGAGCCAAAACCTGAGTCTACTCAGGAAATTCAGCCCTCGCAGCATTGCTGGGGCTCCTCTGGGGACAGGTCAGTGTCTCTCCTGTGCTGAGGACTCCAGAGCTGGACCCAGCACTGCAGGGTGGGGTTCTCACCAGAGTAGAGGGGCAGAACCACTTCCCTTGACCTGCAGGGCCACCTTGAGGTGCCAGCACTTGAGTCCTGATGGCTGAAACTCCATCTTGTGTGCTGCCCATTTCAAGAGTAGCCAGGGTATAGTCTGGAGCAAGAGTAGTTTTGTGTCCTTACAGGGTGGTTGTTCCTGCAAGTCAAACTTGCAGAAATGACTGTCCAACTCTGCCTTTTCCCTGATTTCTTATGCCATGTTCATCAACTGCACAAATTCTGAACTTGGTTCTACTGCTAAAAAAAAAGGAGCAATTCAGTGATTATGATTTATGTGAATCACAGAGACAAATAAGGGCTTAGCTTTTGTATTGAGGCTTGTCAGGCTTCCTGTCTGATCTTTTACTGGCCTGTCTGCAACTTTGTTTTAGCTGCAACAGCAACTTCTGGACTTCTAATAAATTAGCCTATGGCTAATTTATTTTACTTTTGGTTTATCTTTGTATAGTATGAGCATAGTTTTATATAGCTAGTGGTACCGACCAGTTACTTGATGTAGAATGAGATATTGCTGTCTGCTAACATAGGGGAATATAGATCTGGTGTAACAATGAAGACATGTGATATGTCATGAAGGAGCCCAGGCATGAAATGTTTAAGAGCACTTTAGGGCACAGACTTGGCAGCAGAGACCAGCATGGGGAGTGTACAAAGAAACTTTGAAGAGGGCAAGAGGCTTGAGCTGGTTTCAACCTCTGGATTTCTTCTTGGCTGGTATTGTGACAATGAGGATGCTCTAAAGAACAGTGCTGGGGAAAGAGGTTGAGGTTGTTACTCAACTGCCTCTTGCAGCAGCTATACTCTGTGTGAGATGTAGGTTGTTATAATTTATTGTGATTAAAGCACATTGCTGGAACACAGTGTCTTAATTCAAAACCCTGTGCAACTTCCAATGACTTCAACTAAGCAAATGTTGCATTAAGCATTAAACCCTCCACGTGAGGAGTACCAAAAAAAAAAAAATAATCAAACCACACAGAACCTGTCAGAGGACTCTGAGATGGAGCTGAGTGTGTGCAGCTGCACCAGTCCATAATCTGACTTGAACACAGACTCAGAACTGCTCTTGGCCATATTTACTCAGACACAGTTGGCCAAGAGCTTCTCTCTGTGCTAACCATTCATCTCCTGCTTAACCTGATCCATTTTTAACATATCTGAACCAAAACACCAGGAAAGACCAGAGGTAAAATTCAGGTAACTTCGTAACTATTGGAACCATATCCTTCAGTTCTTATCCATTTTCTTCTGCTGCGGAGTCCCTTGTGGTCCCTGCTCCTCAGCTGGCTGGGAATGCAAAGCCAGGGCAGGCTGTGAGTGATACCATCAAGCCTTGTCTTCTTATTTGTGCAGGTAGGCATCAAGCCAGAGCTCTCCTGAATTCTTCAAAGAGCTGAGAGAGAAAGAGCACAAGAGGCCACATTATACAGGGTTGCTTAGGAGACTGTTGGTGGGAACAAGGGAAATGGGAGTTTGTGCGTGGATTTGCAAGAGGAAGAACAAGCCAACTCTTGTTCTTAGGATGCCAGTCTCTCCTCCATCCTTCTGTGATGTGGTGTTGCTGTTACTTACTGCACAATGTCTGCAAAAGCCGTGAGCAACGGCTTACACTGGTACTCCAGGCCATGCTTGGCACACAGGGACTTCACCAGAGGAGCCACCTTCCAGTAGTTATGTCTTGGCATTGTGGGGAACAGGCTGTGAACAGGAGACAGACAATAGTCTTGCAATACTTTCTTTCTCCATGAGAAATAAATTACCTCTCATATGTTCACATTATTATTACTTCCCAGGAATCACCCTGAGCTGACATTGGTTCTCTTTAGGGTTTTCAGTCTTTCTAAAGACAAATTCATTGGTGGCCCACAGCTCTTTGTGGAATTCAGATCAAAGAAAAAGGGTGTGTGTGTGTGTGTTTGTGTGTGTGTGTGTGTAATTATTTTTCTTTTCCCTAAAAAAAAAAAGGAAAAAAATTTCATGGTGCATACTCACTGATGTTCAATCTGGAAGTTCAGATGCCCAGTAAACCAGTCATTGAACAGAGACTGCTCAACATTGCATGTTGCCTGGAGCTAGAGGAGGGGAAAGGAAAGAAAAGTCTGTACAAACCAGTGGCTGCAGCCTTGCTCATCTGTCTGAGGAGCACAGCACGCTGTGCTACCTCAAGCTATGGACCATAATCCTCCTCCAGCTTTGTGGACCAGCAGATGTACATAGGCTGGCTAACATCCATGTTAAAACTAGAGAGCTGGCTCTGTGCTCCTGTGAGTGCATAGGAGCAGACAGTCAAAAGTTCCTCCTGTGTCTTCTCAGACTTCTGTCTGCAGAAAAAGCAGAGATGGCAGCGTGCTTCTCTGGGAGCCAGACTTTACTGCTGGACTCCAGTAAATCTCTCTGCAAGGAGGGGACCCTGCACTGCCATTCTACTGGTGCAAAATGGCTCATCGAGGGGACACAAACCTCCACCTCTACATGAGCAGAGAAGGTCCAAGGCAGGATGATGCTGTGAGTGGGGAGGTGGGTATGTTTAAGAAAGAGGTGGGACCTAGCTTTGATTTTTTTTCCTATTAATCTGCACTTCCCAGTGACCAACAGGTTCCCACCTTTGATGCGATGGACAACATGCTTGTGTCATACTTGGAATTTGTGCCGATGGCCACGGCTTTTAAAAGCAGAAAATATTTTACCTGAGTAGACATCCAGTCCAGGTTCTTGTCATAGTAAATATCCATAGGGATGTGGTTCATCTGCGACACCCAGACAAACCAGCTGCTCTCCAGCATCCTGTGCAAGCAGAGAAGAGGCCAGAATTCAGCAGCAGGTAAGCAAGTCAACAAGGAGCTGTTGAAATAACAGTATAGCCCAACTTACAAACCCATGGCTGAACACCAGCCCTGCTAACCCAGCACCTGGAAGAACTTCCAAAACCTGGAAGTTTCACACTTCCTTATGAAACTCATGATTATTTGTTAAGTTTCATTTTAAAACTGACCTAGCCTGGTATTAATTTTGTTTTATCTGCAGCCAAGGACCAAACTGATTAGAATCAGTAAAATGATCCAAGTGGAGAGCCCAAGTCCATCCAAGTCCATGCTGCTGGCTAATGCCTGGGCATTTGCAAGCCCAGGCTAAGCTGTTGCTGTGAAATGTTCTTTTTCTCTAATCAGCAACCGACCCAACACCCAAAGCACTGAATGTTACATAAGGTAAAGGTTTCTCAGTTTGGTCAGCGCTCAGTGAAGTCTCTTTGCTGCCAGAGCCAATGAGGCAATCTAAAACTTGGAATTGGCATTTGAGCAGCAGAGTCTTACTTTAACTACAGAGTTTAAAAACCAAGCCAAAAAAAAAATAAAAAAAGATAAAAGAGAACACGGAAAGATAAGCAAAGGTAAAAAACCAGGCAGGTGGAGATGGAAAGAAAATATAGAGGAAGGCTGAAGAACCTTCTAAAGAGTTATCACCTGAAAATAAAATAATATGCCAGGAGACTCTTTACTTCTAATAATGATCCATAAGTAAAAAAGAATCTGATATAGAAGGTCAGCATCCAGGCCAAGTCCTACCAAAACCAGAGACAACAAGAAAAGAAAATAATTATAAATCACATTTCCTGAAATATTTTTTTTCAAGTTTCACGTTACATGTACAAGAAAACCATCTATGTTCAGCTTCTGTAGCTTTTTGCTGCATTGAATTCTCTGAAGCTATCCAAGTTAACATAAGCCAATAACACTTATCCCCCCCCGCCAGCCTGCTGTAATACAGATGAAGCTGAACATTCACACCCAGTGATTAGATTTTAATTAGACATTAGCAAATGACTGTGCAGTCAGAGGAGCTGGAGACTTGTACCCAATCCTTGCCCAGGACTCCACGGTGCACTAATGATCTCTGGGCTGGAAGAACAACGGTTCCTATAAATCCACATCCTCCCATCCCTGACCACTGCGGCCCTTCCAGTTTCCTTCCCAAACCAAAAGGGGACAGTGCACTCCATGGCTCTGCGAACGAGACAAAGCCCTACGAGCCAAACAGCCTGTTGCTCGTTTTCAGGTCATCGTCAAGCTGGAGAACACAACAGAAAGTTTGCAGAGCCGCTGCAGACACCGCACCAAACTGGTATTAGGCTTCACCCAGCGGCATACAGTGTCACACAGCAAGGAACCCAGCTCCGGGCAGAAGCTGGCTCCATGGGCAGAAGGAAGGTTGATGACCCACAACTAACCCCTTTGTGGTTACCCAGGCAGCACTACTTACCGCCCAATACCTTTTCGTGTATGCGATGTAGAAGGTGTGGTAGTGGAAGTAGGTGGGAAACAGGAGCGGAGGAAGAGCTGTAAAGGAGAATTTGTTACTGCTGGCAGTGTCACGGAGGGCATGACGGATAATCAAACTGGAAGCCAAGGATGCCTGAGCGGCTACTCAACATAGAGGATATTCTGAGGAGTTGTAGGGCTGCAGAACTTTCTGGATGGCGTCAGTAGGTGTCAGCACAGACAAGCCAGTAAGCAGTCTGGGAGCCTGCTGACCTCAAGAGGTAAAGCACAGGTAAGACAAGAAGCTCTCTGAAGCTTGTCTGAGGACGGTTCCTGCTCTTCAGCAGGGCACTCAGCTACTGCTTGTCACCTATCGACACTCTGAGCAACCTGATCTAGTTGAAGATGTCCCTGCTCGTTGCAGGTGGGTTGGACTAGGTGACCTTTGGAGGTTCCTCCCAAGCCAAAACGTTCTAAGATTAGCACCTTTAAACACTTCTGTCTGTTAATAGGATAGTTTACAAACCCAAGATTTCATTTTAGGCTTCTAACTGAGGAACAGCCACAGAGGAGTATTTTGAAAAGTGGCTTCTGCAGCCCTGAACCTTAGCTGGGTCCCCATTCAGTCGTACAAAGCGGAGGAACAGCAGGAATGCAGAAGAAATCCTTTGCCTACCAGGGATTTTGGGCCACAAGGACTCAAACCCAGCCTTCCAATAGACATTAGATCTGAGGTATGGCACAGATCCACTGCTGGAGGGCAGTTCCTGCCATCCTCAGAGGTCAAGGATAAGAAAACAGGTTAAAGGAACCCCACCTTGAAAGTGCCCATTTCTACTGGATTGTAGGACTCCTACTGGCCACTTTTCAGAAAGTGCCCGAAGCAACAGACTTCAGACTATTCCTGAGAGATCCAAGAGGTGATATCCCCTTGTCTCATGTTGTCATCGTGCTGCTTTGCAAAAGGAACAAAGCTTCTCCAGGATGGGAAGCAGGGTCAGGGGTCAGAACCTAGAGATCAGGACCCTGACAGTGGAGAAATTCTCACCTTTTCCTCTGCTCTTTCCACTCATTATTAGCCACACATTGCACAGCTCACAGAAACAGGCCCTGGAACCCTCATCTCACTTCCTTAACTAGTGACTTGAGAGTCTCTCCAAATAGATGCAGGCTTATTTTTGCCAAGCAGTACAGTTTTAAGACGACCTCAGCTAAGTGTACCCCACTACTTTTTCCCACCCTGGACCAAACTTAGGCCATTTGGTTAGAAATTCTCAAACCAAATCCATGTGTTTCAAGTCAAGAAGGCCAGAAAAGCCTGATCTCACATAGGATTAGATGGTAATTTAGATTAGAAAGGACCTCGGGATTTCAGAGCAGCATCAGCTATGAGGTCAGACCAGGTTACTCAGTATTTTATCCAGTCAGGTCTTCAACTCCCCCCCCCCCAAAAACCCTAATTATTATGTTCTTTGATGCAGGCACCTTTACTTCTGCTCAAGTCCTATGTGACAAAAGTAAGATCTAGAAGCCCCATTAGTACCCCTCATGGTATTGCAGAAGAATGGAGATACTCACTGATGAAGAAGTACTTGTGTTGGTGATTGTATGGCATGTATTTTTTCTTTTTGATTCCAAGCTGTGGGGAAAAACAAAAAAAAAAGGAGAAAAAAAACCCCAAACCCGAGTGAAAACCAGGCATTCTGCACAGGTAACTTGGTGTTTTCCATTCTGTCTTCCCTAGATGAACTCTTCTTGCACACTTCCAACCTCATTCCTACTGTCTCCCCTCCTGCGTCCCTGTCCTTTTAGCTTACACACATCATACACCTTTATCTGTGTAGGAACAGAATGGTGTAGGAAAAGCTATACCAGAATATTTCATCCATGAAAAGGTGGTGTGATCTGTTAAGGGGTGATAAAAATAATTTTGTGAGTGGATAGAGGTGAATTTTTTATCTGCATTTCCTTGGGTTTGTGCTCTGAGCACATTCATCATTCTTTTTGTGAACTATTAGATATTTCAAGGCTAAGTTCTACTATCTGTCAAAAATAGTGATGTGTATTTTCTGCTTGCCCCCTTGCCCTTTTTTAATGACAGTGTCACGATGGCAGAAGTCTTCCAAGGAGAAAACTGTTTCACTGCTGTAGCCACTCTGCCAAGGCCTCAAGAACTGATGAATTCGTACAACAAAAGGGTTTGGGCATTGTCTTCAAGTTGCCCCTCCTGGAAGTGGCCTAGAAGCAGAAGCTGAGAACATCCTGCGTGGTCAAATGACTTCTGCCCCCTAGAGGCACCCGTCCTACAGAGCTCCAGGAGCAGCCTTTGGTTATTCGGTCCTCCTGTGCTGGCTGCCCTTCTTAGTAAGGCTTCTGCCTTCTCCTAGAAGCCATAGACATGCCAAAGCCACCCATACCTCTGAGCCTCAGATGTTAATATTGAAGTAATAATCCCATACCAACTGCAGACATGCTTTATGGTAATGGTTACGAGTTATCTAACCGTCATTAATTACCAAGTTGCTGTTTCAAGGTCATTAAGTTGCTATAACCATTAACAGCTTTCTCGCTGATGGCTTTTCCACCCTATATTTGATGCACGTACATCACGGTTAATTTATTTACAAGCACTTGTCAGCTGTTCAAGAAATTTTTAAAGGAACCTAACGTGAACTGTAAATGCTGACAACAGCTGAGGAACAGAGAGGGATGAAAACAGGCAGTTTCTGAAACTGTCATCACATTCAGTTTTTGCTCTTTATGGCACATCGTGTTTTTTGTTGCCGAGGGTGTTCTTCCCAGTTAGGAAGAACGTGTACTCTTGGGGTACATGAGTGCTCACACACACGCACACTGACCTCCACAGAGAATTTCTTCCCCAAAGTAAACAAGAACGGGTGCATATCAATATCAGGATCTTTCTGGAAGCAGTTGGGTTTGGCATGGTGCTGGGAGTGCAGAAGAGTCCACCATTTGGCCGATGCCCCCTGTTTTAGTGAAGAACAAAGTATGAAAGCTTTCCAGAGCCAGCTTTTCTCCAGTTCCCCTCTTTCACCCAGTGCTGAACACACTGTCCTCCATCTCAGAGCCTTCTGAACAAATGCTTTTATAGGGAGTCCATCAAATCTGAGTAGTATTTTCCAGGGTCAGGTACTTACAATCAAGTGGCACATCACAAACTTATGCAGCAAATGGTTCCACTTGGTCTTCCGGAATACTGAAAGATGTCCTAAATCATGTTGTAACCATGAAGCCTGGACCTGGAAAAGGAAAAAGAAAATACTGGGAGGGTTGGAAAAAGAGGAATTGAGACCAGGACAGTGCCACATCCATCCTTTGCTCTGAACAATCAAGATTTATTTCTTGGACAGTGCTCCAAAAATCACCATCAGAAAGGAACTATGAAATTGTGATGCTCCTGAGGCTTCCTCTAGAATAGATCTTGCTGAAAGAATCCCAGACTGGGTTTAATGGGAGCTCCCCACATGCAGAATTTCACCCTTACACCTTCTGTAAACACGTGCCGTATAGCGGCTCTCATCTGATGACAGAGGAGAACCCTGCCAAGTAAGGACCACAAAACTGCAGTAGTATTGTGTGGAGGAAAGTTGATCCCAGTCCACGTGCACACGCCGTGGGCTTAGCTGCTTACCTGGGAAATGGTCAGCACCACCAGTGAGGCAATAAAGGGCATTAAGGATGTCCCAAAGTAGAAGAGAATGAGCCAAGCAGCGGTATCCAATAGGAGGATGTGAGCGAGGTGTAGGAAGAAGAAGAGTTGATTTGGCTCCAGAAGTCCCATTTTCTCAACAGTAGCACGCAGTTCACGGAAGTCTTTCACCAGCATTTCCTGTGGAAGCACCAGTGTTACAGGGTCTCTGCTTCGAGAGCATAGCACCCCAGCCTCAAAAGCCAAGGACCACTTTAATGGAGGAAAGAGACAGCCAAGGATCTGGTGAAATGGGCACAAGCTGGGTTTACACACAACTCAACTTCATCACAGCTTCTCCGTGTCCTTCCCTACGTGGACCAGAGGAGCAACCAGCACCCAGCACAACATCTGTGCCCTCAACCCTCAAGAGTGTATCGTGGGTGCTTCTTCCATCATCTTCTTGGCAGGTAGCACAGGGCTCAGATGAAAGTGGTGTCTCTAGTAGAAGGTGTATGTGCATGAACATAGTGTGCCATCTTGTGGTAGGTCTTCAGGGTGAAATTACTCCTCTTCTGCCACCAGTTCCAATAGATCAACCAGATCCAACAGTCTTCACTTTACCCTTCCCAAGATTAACAGGGGAGGGTTAAATACCTGGATGTAAATGGAACCTACAGCCCAGCTGGCCCCAGGCTGGTGGGAGCTGAGGAAGGAGGGTGGAAGAGATGAGTACAGTACAGGTGCTAGACCAACCCACCTTTGGCTTTGCCAATTCTGCAGATACCTCCCAAGCCTGATTCCTGTCCCCACGCCACCCAGCCCACAAAGGAGCTTGCCAGCCTACTTTCCCAATCATTCTGGGGGATGGAATTTGCATGGATCAAAACTTACTGGAAAAAAATTCAGCTGGAAAGAATGACTTCATTTTTGGCTAGCTCTTTCTCAAAGTAAGGGAAAGAAGAAAAGGTGGTAGCTGTGATATTTATAAGAGTCAAACAAGTCTCTGCTATGCATGTACAGTTGATGGGATAGAAAAAAACCATCTTTGGAAATTTAATTCTCAACCACATGATGTGGATTTAGACTAATATTCATGGATAGTTTCTAAGCAGGAGCACAAAAACTAGAAGACTCTGGATCTCACTGGTCCAGGAGCTACACTGATACAGGAGAGCAAGGTTTAATCTCAGGATATTTCCCTTTAATCTGGTTTACGAGGATAGACTTACATTTTTGGTAGGCTCAATGCTGGGTTGATCTGGTGCCAGCTCCCCAATCTGCAGTGGCTTCAAGTACTTGCCCACCAGCAACTTGTTAACATGGAATGCTACAAAGGCATCCTGCAAATGCACGAGAGTAAAGGAAGAGGTAAGAAAACCAGATTCTAAGTCACTAACCTCTATCTGCTGTGCACAGCAAGATATTCACCGTGGAGGAACCACAATAAGATGCCCCATCTACCTTCTATATCCTCCAAAATTAGTGACTTTGCCATCTTCTTGGACATCCAGGTGCCTAAAAGACCTCTCTCATCAGCAGACCAGAATCTTCTTTATTATGCAATTTGTCAAAAAGAGGAAAATTGCCCTTTAAATCCAATTGCTTAAAAGAAAAATGCGGTTCCCCTTACTCACTGAGTAGAGAACTCCACTCCCAAATGAACTAGAACAAAATCAAGTTGTTTGGTGAATTTCTTTCAGCAAACTGCTCCGGAATTTGTCCTCTACTCCAAAAGGACACAGGTTTGGGCAACTGCCTGACACCGAGACATATATGGGACATACAGTGGGTTTAAATACCATGCACATAATTGTTGTCACCAATGAATCCAAAATTCAGCAAGTAGCTTCTCTGCAAAATAATCTACTGCAAGTACCTGGTTATTTCATGTTGTTGCAGCACCAGCTGTTTTCACAGTCTCCAAAATTCAACCAAATTTTGCCAAATCCAGTCAAATCTTCCAGTCTTGTTGCTCCTGTTTCCTAAGTCACCTCACTCTTTAACCCTGCTCTTCTATCCATTGTGAGAAAACACCAGGGCAAAAAGCAGCAATAAAAGGGCTTCTCTTCACAGTTTTGTGCAACGTCACCCTTCCCGGTATCGTGACATTAATTATACTCATTTTTCCATTCCTCAGGCTTCTCACCGAGAGCCTTCAGTGGTTTTCATCCCCTTCCAGGTTATCATCTTTCAAGGCTATATGCGCTTGGTAAAATCTTCCAGTCAAGCTAAAAGAAGGTCTTGATTTCTCGTAATATACACCCAAAAGATTAAGCAATTGACCTATTCCAAGACGCACGGACCTCACTAAGCCTTATGGATTTTCTTCATAAAATGCTTCTTTCTCTTCTTTTTTTTTTTTTGTCTCTGCCTCCCAGGTTAACTACCGAATTCACACCGGCTCATGACACGGCTTTTAGTAGTGAAGAGGAGTTTCTTACTTCACCCACAGCATCCTGGATACGTTCCCATTGCAACTCGGTGCAGATACAACCGAGTTTGCTCTAAACCAGACAGCTCACACCTAGTCAGGCTACACAGGAGAGAGCAGAAGTCCACTCACTCTGATCTACCCTGTCTCTGAGAGGCTGACTCAGGCCAGCAGGGCTTTCTCTGTGCATGCACTGGAGGCATACAGCAAATATTCCACCTTTTCCTCTCTTTCACAGGTTTTGCTGAGGCCGAGGCACAGCTTTCAAGTGTGCAGAGTTGGAGCAGGGTGAGCTACTCCAGTTGCACAGGTACCAGTTTGCCTTGGAATAAATACAGATTCTGAATATCGTGCCTTGTCAGAAGTGATGCTGCTGTCATAATCCAAATGCGCTGAGCTGATGAAGAGTTAGGTGTTCTTCAGCATCTCTGGAGCAAAATAAACACTTAGAACCCTGCACCTGAAGTTTTATCATATATGCTTAAAAAGAGAGAGGGGGAATAGCCAGGCACTTTTCCATTATGGTGCACAGCTTATTTAACGTGCATCGTGCTTGTGGGTGAAGATAGCTGAGCTGGTGTCACACACAACTGGCTGAAGTCTTGCAGGACTTCATGATTTGGGCATGGAACCAACCTGTAAGGACCAGCTCAGATCCCCAAAACAAAATACCTGTCTTTTCCAAGTTCATCCCTTGCCTGGGCTATTCCAGCAGGCTAAAAGGAAAGAAACCTGGCAGTACTAACTAGAGCAAAGGCATGATGGAAAATACAGGCTGCAAAGTGCAGCTAATACAGCATTTGAAACTTAAACTTAGTGGACTGAAAATTATTTGTATTTCCATGAGCCTCAATCATCCCTTATATATAGAGGTAAGGGAAGTATTTGTCGTCATTCTGTTTTGTTTGGGTGCCTTTTCTTTCAAAACACACAGCATGGAAGCCAGCACATTTACCACATCTTTGTGGAGATGTTAATTTACCCCTGTTTTCTACCCTCCCTGCATATATCAGAAAGCAGTTACTCAGGGGAAATTGCTGAATGTTTTGGTGTGTTTACCACAAGATTCCCTGGCATTAAATAGTAGCCAGACAAGGAACCATGATGAGCAGAATCTTCTTGCCCACACGCTAACTCACCAGCAGCTGAACACTTATTAACTGGCAGCTTCTTTCAATTTTTGGTCATCTCCAGGGTCAGAAGGACCATGTGAAAGAAGCACAGGAGCTTTTCTGGAGGGCTGCTTGGAAAACCTGCTCTCTGCCTTCCCTCCGAGGGGAGGGGAGCATTTCAGGGGGATCCCTTGTGATGTCTCTGATACCTTGTGGTGTGTCTCTGGATGCAGTTGCTGTCGTTGCCACAGGGCTTGGGACAGGTTCCCCTAGCTGGAAGCAATCAATGCAGCTCAAACTAGCCGCGAAAGATCGGGAGATAAAACTAATCCTAAAGACTTCCGCTGGATAAAGTCTGGTTGCCCCACGGGCTAAGCCTCTGCAGTAGGTTATTTCTATAGCATGAGGCTGCAAAGCTGACGCGGAGCGGTGACGCTACATCCCTCCGACCCTGCTCCACCAGCCTGAACCCCACCGAAGCCTGATGCTCAAAGGCCGCCGGGTACCAACCGCATCCCGGGTACGTGTCCCGCCCGCCGCTCACCGTGGCATCCTGCCCGGCGTGGCTGCCGATGAGCCGGGCTCCTCCCGGGTGTCTCCGGTAGAACTGGCTCACGTCGTACACCTTCCTCTCGATCACCAGCCAGAGCTCCTTCGGGGCTGGCCCCCTCCCGCTCCGCTTCCCGATCTCCTCCCAGGTGAAGCGCCGCAGACCCCGGTCCTCCGCGGGGTCCCCGTCCCCCAGCAGCGATGCCATCATCCTCCTCTTCCTCCTTCCCTCTCTTCCTCCCGCATCGCCAGCCCCGGCACCCCCCGCTCCCTGCACGGCATATAAGGGGGGGACACGCCCCGGCCCCACCCCGCAGCCCCCGCCCTCCACCTTTTCTCCGCTGCCGGTACCCGCTCCAGCTGCTCCGGCTCTTGCCTTCCTCCTAAATCCTGCTGCTTCCCGGCTCGGGCACCCGCGGGGCATCCAGCTCTGGGAAGCGGAGCAGGAACTGCAGGTAAGGAGTATTTGATAGCTTCACGGAATCCCAGCGTGGTGGGGGGTGGAAGGGCTCTCTGGAGAGCATCTGGTGTCCCCCCGACCCTCGCTCCATCCAGCAGGGGCACCCAGATCAGTGGGCCCAGCAGCGCAGTGTCCAGCCGGGGTGGGAATCTCTGCAGAGAAGGAGACTCCCCAGCCTCTCTGGGCAGCCT